>MNCI01020072.1:219315-237572 GCA_015680685.1 Gnetum montanum
GTAATAACCCTCTTAGGAGATTCCATCTCAACTATGGTGTTCTCTGCAAAGGTATCAAACGCAGAACGTAAGCCCAAACCCTCTACGAACATCTCAAGTTGTTGTTTCTCTATCGAAACTTCTTTTAACAATTTCTTATAGTGGTGCTTATGATTTTTCTCATCTTGGCCTCACTTACGCACCTTGGAGGCAAATGCCTTCCAATCCTGGCACTTCATATTCAATAGGTCTATCTGGGCTTTAAGTTCCACGAACCTCCGAGTTAGTGACGTATGGCGATTTAACAAGTTTCAATATCTATTGTACGTAATCTCAAACGTTCACCAAGAACTATCACCTAATAATCGAGCTGAAGTGAATTCATAATAAGCTTTGAGATCGTCGCGTTCAATCGATAGCTTGGAGACTTCCTTCTCCTTTGTCTGGATCTACAACCATAGTTGTTTGATGGATCGCCTACAGGTCCACACTGACTGGCATTATGGGCAAGGCTTTCCGCCACCTCATTGTAAACTAGCCTTGGTACCTGTTCCACTTCTGGGGGTAATGTAGCCAAACTTTCAATACTGATCATCTTATCAGGATTCCACCTTAACTTGGCACCTATGCGTACGAAAAGATCAAATGTTAAAGGCAACAGAAACAGGGTGTGACACTCTAAGACGACAAGCCATTTGAAAACATTATACCTATTTCAGGGTCGACCTCCTGAATTCATTCGACAACCTCTTCCACGATTCCCACCACAAAATCCATCTTACTTGGCATTTCAGACCAAGTAAATGGCTCACGGGTGCGGGAACTAACCTCAGCGGTCCTCTTAGGCGAAACCGTCTTCATAGGTACATGCAAGCGCACCGTCCTGGTCTCGTTGCCTTCGTCTGAAAAATGAAAACATCAAAATAAAATACTGTAGAAATGACAACTAATAGGGCAAGTTGAAATAAGATGAAAAGAAACCATACCACGCTCCTCGTCACCTTCTGGAGGATCGCCTAAGTCCAGGTCTCCCTGAAGAAAGCTGCAGAACATTTTTTCGACGCCGCCCTAGTCATCCAATGGTTCAGTATCACCAGTGTCTCCCTTTAGCTCCTTCGTTCCTCCTCCCTAATCCTTATCCACATTTTCCTTTTCATTATTCTTCTCCGTATTCATTTCCTCCTCCTCCATAATGGTTTCCAGCGCCTGCTTCCTCACTTCTCGAATTGAGCCAAAGGTGTTAGTGACATGTAAGCGATCGAATGGAAAATTATGGACAAAAAAAACAATAAAACAATAAGCTGCCAAAAGTCTACATACCGGGCATCTTGAATCTTATGCACTTCACTCGCTGCTCACTCACATTCGAAGCTTCCTCAGTTGCGTGTTCATATCTCTTCAGCTTTGTTTTGGGCTGGCCCACGGTTTCTTTGATCACCCGCTCAGCTCTTCTTGTAGTGAGGGGTACATCATCCGGCTCTAATCCCAGACTATCACGAGTATGAATGGAGGTCCCTGATGATCCCCCAGTCATAATAGACACAAACTCGTTGATGCCTTCAGGTGCATCCTAGGACTTGGCTATATCGAACAAGTGGTTGATCCACGGGCAGGATAGTTGACCCCGATCCCATAGAACAAACTTGTTACCCACCCGGACTACCAAAAACTCGGCGAAGCGACGAAGGTAACCGGTGAAGAAGGCAAAGGTGAAGTGGGATTGCGCCTCAACATTTGAGTGCAACCGCACTATCTCCTTGTGCATGCTCGACAACAGAAACTCAGCCCAGTTATAGCGCATGCCAGTTTCCAAGATAGTTTTCATAACGCGCACAGCCTCAACCCCAAGGCTCTTCATCTAAGAAAGGGTTTTGGGAAATACCCGTGCCCTAAACAGGGGATACAGTTCATTCACCTCTTCAACCTTCACCTTCCCTTGCATCGGGAACCCCTTGCCACCCTTGGCTAGGCCCAACCAGTCCTCTAACTCGCGCACCGTATGGAGCTCTTTATGAGTTCTGTCTAAGACTACATTTATGTCATCTACCGGTACCCCGAATAAGTTTGAGAAAAACTCAGGCGACAGATGAAAAACCACCTTAACACCCTTAATCCGGGTGTTGTAGTACGAGACAGACTCATTAAAAGAATCCACGATCCCAATCATTTCCCCTATTGATACATCAGGACTTGGGGTCATGAGGAGCTCCATAAGGCTGGCATTATTCAAGCAGCGAACAATAGATGGAGAGGCATGGTTACGCAACCACTTCTAAGCCTTAGTCACCTCCCCAAACTTCATTGACAATGTTGTCTCAATTCGCCCGATTGTGATAAGATCCTCGCCAGGAGGTGCATCAACTGCAAGCGCAATATAAGATTGTTGTATCAGTATAACCCTCGACAGTTAAAACACGTTAGCACATCCAAAGGACATTGTCATTTACCTCCCGCAATAGACTTGGATGTGCTGCCTGGACCAAAGTCACGAGGGAAAACTGGCCCCTAGTCAAACCAATCTTTATCCAGCCAGCTTGGCACAGGGCCAACACTCTAGAGAACCGTTGATGAAAATAGATGATGTCCCCCTTCATTAGACCTAATACAGTTTTATGAAGGGTGGGACCCACCATGAATGCCTCTAGAGCAGTATGAGCTAAGGCGAGCCCATCATCCTCGACACATATGTCGTCTGCATTAACTTTAGGCCTACAAATGAATGGATGTCAAAACTCCAGCGAATGCCAAATGGCGAAAAGGAAGCAATAAACTTGAACGGTCCTACCTACCCACTTGGTACACTGTGCCAGGAGGGTTCTGGAACAATGTATGTGCACGAGCAGCTAAAAATAGGGTGTTGTCCAGGTAGTCCTGCCCACGTGGTAATCGGGCCCACACACGCGCTAACAGGCATGTGGACCTAGGCCCATGGGAAGAACCGTCCTCACTCGTAAACTCCCCTTCGTCGATGTCTTCCATGAAGACAACGACACCCTCCGCAGTCCTTGGCAACATCGCCTCAACTATGCTCCGCGCCACCAGTTCATTCAGGTGTGACTAGATGACTACCTCAAAGTTGTCCAATATGAAGGACAAGAAATCAAGTGCACCTTCTCTGAACCAAACCCCATTGTGTTCCACGGTTAGGTCCGGGGTAGGCTCGTTCGCATCCATGGGGCCAAACCACATTAACACCCCAACAAGCTCAACCACAAGGAGAAAAGGCTTGGTGTCCCTGTAAACAGCCAGAGTACCAATGTAAAATCAACTACACAGCAAAACAACGCAGAAAATCAAGGTTTGCAGCGTAGACTGACACTTAGAAAAATTTTCTAACTGTTTACGCTCGGCGTATACGCTGTCAAAACCTAGCGTAGACACTACCCACATTTGTTTATGCCCAGCGTATACGCTGTTAAAACCTAGTATATACGTTGTCGAAATCTGTTCACGCCCGGCGTATATGCTGTCTGACCCAGCGTATACGCTGAAAATTAACTGTTTACGCTGACGCCCGAACCTCTTACCCTTAGCGTATACGCCACAGAAGTGGCTAGCGTAAATAGTCTATGCTATAAACTGAGCAAACAGTTTACGCCAGAAACATGAAAAACAAACCTACGCTGCATCATACTTAAAATAACTATGTACGCTCAGCGTATACGCCGAAGAAACCCTCAGCGTATACGCCGTCACAATGAAAATAGAACTTACGCTGACAGAACAGAAAACTTACGCTGATAAAACTTTGTGCATAGAGAATTTATTACATTATGGTTTACATTGATATAATCATGCAGGAAAAATTTTTACGCTGATAAAACCAATTACGCCCTGACAGTCTACCCTAACCCGACTTTATGCTATGAATTTACGCTCGGCGTATATGCCGAAACCCTCTACGCTAACCTGTTACGCTGGGCGTATACGCTCAGCGTATATGCCAAAGACTGTGTACAAGATCGTCTACGCTATGAAAGTAATAAACAGAAATAGGATCAAAGCCTACCTGTGCGATGTTCCAGGCCATGATGGAATCCCTGGCCGAGGCAGGCACTGCAGCATAGCTTCGCTCTCCTCCGCAAAGGTCAAGTCAGGACTCTTCCTCCCCTGCCCTTCCACCTCCTTTCCCTTGCCCATCTCGGTGTCTACGCTAGGATTGATAGCTCATGCTGAGAGTTGAAACTCAATATGCCTACGCTCAACTTTCTACGTTCGGCGTCTACGTTGGGGTTCGCTCGGCATCTACGCTGGGGTTTGATCGTTGGTGTCTAGGTTTCGCAGTTTACGCTTATGCTCGCTCAGTCACTTAAACTCAGAAATGCAATGTAACAAATGAAAAATCCTCCCCCCTTTTATATAGCGCTCCACCGTCTCTGCCGCCGCTGTTTACGCTGCTGTTACTCCTTTTTGTCATTTTGTGTCATTTTACTTATTTTTCACTAAAATTTGCCTAGAAAAAATATTAAAAAATAGAAATTATTACATCCTGGTTCCACCGTGGATCCCATTTCATACGTTTATGCTGAACATTCTAGCGTAAACCCATCTACGGCCCGGTATGGCCTTAAACTGCCATTATGGCCCGGTATGGCCTTAAACTGCCATCCATGGCCCGGTAAGGCATTAAACTACCATGCGTCCCGGTGTTACGATAATCCACCACGCACGTACACATCATTTAAAATGACCAAAGAAACATAGAATGTTACCCATTAGCTCATTCTGCTCTCTGTTTATTGGCAGGAGCAAGCCCGATGGATCGCCAGCGCTTAACCGAACCTTTAATTATCGATGGACCATATGGCAAAATTGCAAGGGACATCAACACAAGCCTCATCCACCTAATTTCATCAACGAAAGACACCTTCATAGCCTCGACACAACAAACAATAGACAACTATTAAGGTATGATGAAATCCCTCGACATAGAAGTCGAGAATATCACTGAAGACCCGCTGACCGAAACTCCCATAACCATGCCTGATGGAGAAATCAAAATACTAAAATTAAACACATTATTACAACCACAATTAGCCAAAGACATTGAAAACATGCTTAGGGAAAATATGAAAGCATTCGCTTGGTCCTACACAGACATGCCCAGGCTAGATCCCCGAATTTTCCAACACAACATCATCCTTGATCCAAAATTGAGATTGGTAAAACAAAAGGCACGAAAGGTTAAACCCGAGGTGGCATTGGCAGTTCGCAATGAGATTACCAAGCTTTATCAGGTTGGCTTCATTTGAGCAGTTGATTATGCCAAGTGGGTATCCAACATGGTCATTGTTCCAAAAAATAACGAAAGCATTCGCTTATGCATTGACTTTCGGGATTTAAACGTTGCAACCATAAAAGATGATTTTCCTCTACCCAGCATCGATCAACTTGTCAACTCAACTGCTGGGCATGCACTATTATCTTTTATGGACGGCTTCTTGGGATACAACCAGATACGTATTAACCCGGAGCATCAGCTCCAAACTACCTTTATGACACCATGGGGAACCTTTTGCTACACAATGATGCCTTTTGGTCTCAAGAACGCTGGGGCCACGTATCAAAGAGCCATGACATTCATCTTTAGTGATTACTTGTTACACTCGCTCAACGATTACATGGATGACATTGTGATCAAATCAAAGACAAAGGAACAACATGTACAAGATCTTGACTTAGTATTAAAACGTTGTTTAAAGTATGAATTGCGACTCAATCGGAAAAAATGTATCTTCGGCATCAAGACAGGCAAGATGCTAGGATTTATAGCCTCAGAAGTAAGGATATGAGTAGACCCCGATAAGGTTAAGGCCATAACAAACCTAAAATCACCAGACAACCTTACCGAACTTCGAGGTCTACAGGGTAGATTACAATTTATCAGGCGCTTCATAGAAAAATTGACAGATAAACTAAAACCTATGAACCACCTGTTACGCAAAAATGCCCATTTTGAATGGACTCCGCAGTGCCAACAAGCATTCGATGACATTAAGATGGCACTTGCCCGGTTACCCACGGTTTATCCACCTAAAATGATAAACCACTTTACATCTACCTCGCTACTTCGGATTCGTCCATCATGTCTATGCTTTGCCAGAAACGAGATGATGGAACCGAAGTCCCTGTATATTACATAAGCCATGCATTAGTTGCCCACGAGAAAAGGTATAACGACGTGGAGAGGTCTTGTTTAGCTTTCTTCTTCTCTTTGAGAAAGTGGCGACATTACCTCTTCCATAGCCAAGTTAATATAGTTTGCAAGGATTATGTGCTAAGGGCCATAACAGGAAACATTTACGAAACGAGTCGGATAGCCCGCTGGAAAGCCATGATAGCAGAGTTTGACCTGTGTTACATAGCGCAATAATCAGTTAAGGGTCAAGCCATAGCAAGTCAAATGGCCACGTCACCAATGCACAATCAAGCAATAATAAAGCTAGAATTCCTGGATGAGGATATAAGCGCAATAGACATAGTGCCCAATGACTACGATGCCACTCTAAACTTTGATGGAGCATCCACCTCTCGAGGGGGAAGTGCAGCTGCTGTCATCACTTATCCCTCTGGGGAGATCCGACCCTTTACTTATTGTTTCAACTTTCATTGTACAAACAACATAGCAGAGTACAAAGATCTCCTTAGAGGTCTCATGGCAGCGTTGGCTTTAGACATCACATGGCTTGTGGTCAGAGGAGACTCGCAACTAGTCATAAACTAGGTCACAAACGTCTATACATGTAAAGCCCAACATTTACAACCATACTGCGACCTGGCAAAACACCTAACAAGGCGATTCGAAAACATCAATGTGCAACACATCTCTAGAAATGACAACACCATCGTAGATGCACTAGCCACCTTGGCATTAAATATATCGCCTAACATGTTCCACACATTGCCAAGCTCCATAACCAGTTATGCTGAACCAATCACCGATACCCTCGACATGTTGCGAATCACATCTGTTAGTACAACACATGCGATAGAATGGTATGACGACATAAAAGAATAAGTTCTACGTGGCAAGACATCACGACATCTAACAAATGCACAAAAGGATGCAGTACGAAAGCGTTCTAAGAAGTATACCCTAGTAGGGGACACATTGTGTCGTAGATCCTACGAAGGCATATTACTAACATGCGTTAGCAGTACCGATGCCCAAACCATTGTCGAACAAGTACACGATGGACTATGTGGAGGACACATAACACCAAAAGCCATGGCAACAAAGATCAGACGCTTAGGCTATTATTGGCCACACATGGAACATGACTATTTTTCCAAGGTCAAAACATGTAGTACTTGTTAAAAGCATGGCAATCTAATACATGTCCCACCAAATGAGTTACATATAGTGCAAATCACGTGGCCCTTTCAAAAGTGGGGATTGGACCTTATTGGCCCGATAACACCCTCATCTTCTGCAGGGCATAGTTTCATCATAACTGCAATCGAATATTTTACGAAGTGGGTAGAAGTCACTCCCCTTTGAAAAACTACATCTAAACATGTATGCAACTTCATTCTTGAAAATATTGTAACCCTCTTTGGCATTCCCATGACAATCATCACTGACAACAAGCCACAATTTAGCAGTGTCGAGAGCAAAACCTTTTGTGAAAGTTTAGGGATCAAACACTCGTTTTCATCCCCTTACTATCCTCAGAGCAATGGGCAAGCAGAGGCAACAAACAAAATGCTTATTATAATACTCAAAAAGATGCTCACCCAAACCAAGCGAAGATGGCACAAACAATTGATATACGCATTGTGGCCATACCATACTACATATCGAACTTCAACAGGTAAAATACCATATAGTCTTGTTTACGGTTCAGAAGTTGTTTTACCTTTGGAATTACAGGTACCATCTTTAAGGATCACACTTTCCGGATTCCTCGACGATGGGCAAAACAATGATCTGCGCATCATTAACCTCAACTCAGTGGAGGAAGAACGCATACGCGCACTTGATCAGATCAAATGGTATCAAAAACAACAACGGCAATGACATCGGCACGACATCCATAAGCGCCCCATCAAAGAAGGTGACCTTGTACTAAAGGCAGTTCGGGAACACTCAGACAAATTCTCAGCCAACTGGGAAGGACCTTACTTAGTCACCAAAGCATTTGACAATGGAGCATTCAAGCTCGCTGATATGGAAGGGAATGAGTTTGCCAATCCGACCAACCACTTGTACCTAAAACCGTTCTACCTTTAAGTACAAGCTTAGGTACGTGACAGTCCTGGAATCACGACTTAAAACTGATACCATAGAACAGTCCTGGATTATAACTAAAAACTGATACCACAGCTCGTCCTGGAATCATGACGATAAACCGATACCACATAGTGTCCGCAATGATGATAAACTAGCACCCGTCCGGCATGACAGTAAACTGCCACCGTTGCATTCACCAGAGTCTGCTAAGACTATAAACTGGTTTACCTCTTCATGGTTTGCTAAGACTAGAAACTGGCAACGTAATGTCCGCCACGATGCTAAACGGGCAATGTCCAACAGGTTATGACATAAAACTAACCCATGATAGTCTGCTAAGACTATAAACTGGCAAGTCCATTTCTGGTTCATCCATCTGTAGCCACATTCATTCATCAGAATCACTGCATCACTCGCTATCAGACCATCTTACCAGCATTTTTTTCATCTACATACAGTGTGTGCAATCCCCCTCAGCATCTTTGTTCCATTTGTCGTCGTGTAAGTCTAAGCTTGCTTATTCACTCATGGTTTTCTTGTCTCCTTGGAGTTATGTTTGCACGATGACACCTAGAGGTTTTCGTATAAGAATGCATCTCGCCACAAGCAGCAAGATGGGACAACATTCACAGCCCACGAGGCAAGACTAAATCGAGCCATTCACTAGTACATCCCCATTTCCCAATGCGTTCACTATCGACTCCCGCACACACTCTACTCTGCCACACCGTTGATACACCTAGTACATTCACATTTTTGTAGCACTCTGAAGCCATTACAACACAAAACACAGCACTTGAGCATGAGTACAAAATCAAAGCAAAGTTTATTCCAAAAAAAAAGAGACCCCGGGCACTTCCCATAAGCCCTAGGTGGGAAGGCAGTTGTCTCGAAACCAAGTACTCATGTCAAAATAATTAGAACACATCCAGTTGCATGACTTTGGCTCTCTGCCAACAGATCCCCTAAACAAAGGATCCCTGTTCCTCCAAAGCATGCAACGCATGATCACATGGCTTTGGCTTTCCGCCAACAGGTTCCCCCCCCCCCTCAACATTAAAAAGGGTTCCTATTCCTCCAAAGAATGTAACACATTCTCCCGTGGCTTTGGTCTCGCCAACAAGTTCTCTTGAGCACTAACCAAGAGTCTTGTTCCACCAAAGGATGCATGTCGCATGTCTGAACTCCAAGTCTGCTAAATACTAGCTATTGACAAGGATCAGCATGCTGTGTATCTAAGCATCCCTCTTTCCTAGCACAATCCCCGAGATTAGTTCTCAATCCCCGCAATATCCACGACCCCCCAGATACAAAATTCCACTTTCCCAATCCCATGTACTACTGAACACGGCATGGTGACGTCTAGTCAAGCGGCAATGGACAAAGTCTCTATCAAGTTGCTTGTGGTGTTTTGCACTTCTTTGTCGACGCTTCTCGGGTCAATTCCTCCAAACGTCAACAAAGAGGGGCCAATGAAACACCACCAAATTCGGAGCTTAGTACTTGTCCAACACCAAGCAGGTCCTTGGGACCCCAAACGACAACAACTACATTTGGTGTCAAACATGGAAACTTCGGAGAGTAGATGCTCAATTTTCACTAAGTACGCAATTCCAACGTATACGCCCAAGTGTACGTTCACAGCGTATACGCTTGGCGTACACACCTAGCGTAGACATCCAACGTACACGCCCAGCGTACACGCCTCACATGTTTGCTCAGCAGGTACAATAGATGCATACGCCCAGCATGAAACCTCCAAAGACGACATGAAAACAGCATTACAGAGTGAGATTTGGCACAAGGTAGCAACCATCAGCGTATACACCTAGCACATCCAACGTACACACCTAGCATCCACAGCATCTCCACCCGAGTTCGCATACGCCCAGCACATCCAGCGTATACGCCCAGCGTGTACTCCTGCCTGATACAGCGTATATGCCCAGCATATACACCTAGTAGATGTAATATATTGTATATTTGTAAATCTTATGCACCCGATCAACGTGCCACGTGTCTCCTAACCTGAGTCTAGCGTAAAAACAGGTATAAAAGCCCCAATTTCCCACTTGAACGGGGTCGGCTGGCAAAATCTGAAATCATACCAAAGAGCAATTACGCTAAGAACCAGAGCACAAAAACCTCTTACGCTGAACAACCCTGTATGCTGAGCATACAGTCTCTGCACTGTGCTTACAGTGCGATCCAGCTGCAGTCGACCTTGCATCCACCAGGGCTTTTGTCCACCTTGTGTTCCACTCACAACTGCGTTTGACCAGTGCATTATACTTTCATTCTGTAATTCCATTGTTACATCTTCTTCCTACAATCGTTTATAGTTTGTATTAATTATTGTACGTATTCTGTTTACGTCTGTTTATGTTTACGCTCCGCTTGCATTGGTTACATTTTTTACGCTCCGTTTACGCCCGCTACGCCGTTTACGTATAACCCAGCGTGTAGCACTTCGGTGCACGTTCGGGGAAATCCTTGTCTGATCCGTGTGTGGACCACCCAAGGTACTCTACCTTCATTCATTCCAGCTTGCCCTCAAGTGAAGGTAGGATCTTCTGTGTGCGTCCTACGATCCCATGGCCTCTGTTTCCTTCCAACCGGAGATCGACGATTTCGGGTGGTACACTTCCCTAAACTAGACCCCCTACTCTCCCACACATATCTGGGGAGGAGGAGCACTGGCCACAGGTTTGCTTGCGTGACAGAGGACCCCTGCAATTTCCAAGATAATCAGAATCGACCTTAGCCCCATCCTGCACAACATAACCAGCAAGTGTTAGCATCATGTCTAAGTGCAATGTGCATGCAAACATAGCAATACCTAGCATTCCATGCATATAGCGTAGCATAACCATCTTCTTGCACATAGCATAGCAAGAACATGAAAGTGCTAACGCAGCAAAAATAGCCTAGCGTAGCAACAGAGAAATTAACCCTAATAGGATGATTAACAATACGCCCCAACAAAACACATGTCGCACCATCACATCACACACAGCCCAACCCTCCTGAGGGTCCTACGTCAAGCCATTCAAAAGCCAAGTAACTTAAACTATCCAAACCCCCACAGTTATGACAACCATAGTGGTGGAGCTTTAAGCGACCTTGCATGCAATGATGGCATAGCATTTATGCATCCACCACGGCAAAAACGGCAGTAGCAGCAATGCAAAGACTAAAATAACGTGATGATAGAAAACACAGATAACTAAGACTAGGATGCAAGACGAAAGCAGAAAACAAAAAAAATGATAACAGAATTGCGAAAAAGCAAAAGGAGCATAGTAGCCTACTGGGTCAATGGTGTGTCTACTTGCGCCACGATGTGCGCTTGTGTCATGCGCCCTAGGGTTTTCTTCACCTCCTCAACCTTTGGAAGTGCCAAATTCATGCGTTCTTTCTTTGGATCCATCGTTCTTCTTGCAAACGTTTTCCTTGTCGCAATGTAAAAAACTGCCTTACTCACTGTTAACACGATCACTCCGCATTCCAAAATTGCTCTGTGCTCTGAATATGGGCTCTACACTCTTATGGTGAGAATGACAAGCTTACCAGGGTTTAATCCCTATTTATGGGCGTAATGGCGAAAAAAGGAAAACTTGACGCTCTCTCTCTCCATTTAATGTACAATGCACCATACAGCGTAGCATGCTCGCCACGACATCATAGCACTGTTGGCATTAAAACCTTGACATGCCCCAAGCTAACTGCTTGCTTTCCCAAGAAACGAAAAAAATATATATTTTCGATTTTACTGGTCCGAAAAGACCTTAAACTAGCAACCCGAGCGTAGTTGTAATGTTCGAGGTCTGAAAAGACCTTAAACTAGAATTTTTAGTGTAGCGTTCCACTCTCGTTACTAGTCTGAAAAGACCTTAAACTAGTAATCGTAGCATAGTTGCACTTTTAACAGTCCGAAAAGATCCTTAGCAGCTTCAATTTGTTACACGTTTGCAGTCTGCAATGACACTAAACTAGCAATCTCATGTTTTCGCATTAGCAATTATACATTTTCTTCTTAGCAGTTTCACGTTCTCATATCAACAATTTTACATTTTTCCTTTTAGTAGCTTTGCATCTCCATGCCATAGCGGTCTGCCATGACTTTAAGCTGGCAAAAATTTATATCTTTACATCATGCTTCGCTAGTTACATCTCGCCATTACATTGCAAGCTTTTGTTATACATGATTACTACCAACAGGTGCCTCTTAACTAGGCTGTCATCTAATTTTGATAGGTTAAAAAAATGGAAATCCACCGCGATCTCTCCATAGCCTTAGCTTTAGCAGGTCCACATGGCAAGCTCGCAAGACAATTGAACCCCGACCTGATCGATTGAGGGTCAATTATAGCTAGTACCATAGTGTCTTTAGAAACATCCCTAGACTTGCCCAAACATCTAGTCCAAACTCTAGATTTGGAGGTTGGGGATGTGATTGAGGATCCTCTTGTTAACATGCCTATGACCATGTCTAAGGGGGAAGTAGAAACGTTAAAACTTAGCTCCCTCCTAGATGTGCAGATGCACAAAAACGTAGCCAAGATTCTGCAAGACAACATCAAAGTCTTTGCATGGTCATACAATGACATGTTAGGTTTAGATCTGAGGTTGATACAACACAACATTATCTCTGACCTACACATGAAGGTAGTCAAGTAAAATCCTCACAAAGTTAAACTAGAAATTGCACTAGTCGTAAGAGATGTGATCACCAAGCTATACCAAGCTGGTTTCATCTGTGCAGTTCATTACTCGGAATGGGTGTCCAACATCGTCATGGTTTCTAAGAAAATGAGAGGAATATGAATCTGTATAGACTTCTAGGATCTGAACAAAGCA
The DNA here is from genome assembly GCA_015680685.1 of Gnetum montanum. Classification (NCBI taxonomy): domain Eukaryota; kingdom Viridiplantae; phylum Streptophyta; class Gnetopsida; order Gnetales; family Gnetaceae; genus Gnetum; species Gnetum montanum. Next base: position 232,388 of record MNCI01020072.1, read on the forward strand.
ACAATCAAGGACGATTTCCCACTTCCAAGCATCAATCAATTCATCGACACTATGGTCGACCATGCCCTACTATCCTTCATGGATGGCTTCTCTGGCTACAACCAAATTCACATCAACCCGAAGCATTAGCTAACAACAATCTTCATGACCCCATGGAGGACCTTTTATTACACCATGATGCCTTTTGATCTTAAGAATGCTAAAGCAACCTACCAACAAGCCATGACTTACATCTTCAGGGACTACATCCTAGAAACGTTAAACGACTACGTGGATGATATAATGGTCAAGTCCAAGGAGGCAACTAATCACCCATGCGATCTAGGGGTAGTTCTCAAGTGTTTTCAAATGCATAATCTACGTCTTAATCCTAAGAAGTATGTCTTTGGGGTAAAAAAGGGACACATGTTAGGGTTCGTGGTATCGAAGGCCAAAATATGGGTGGACCCTGACAAAGTTAAGGCCATCGTCAACCTGGAACCTCCTACAAACGTTAAGGAGTTACGTGACTTGCAAGGTAGGATAAAATTCATCTGAAGGTTTATAGCAAATTTGACTGACAAGTTAGACCCCATGCAACATATTCTAAAGAAAGGGATTAACTTCAAATGGACAACCCCATGTCAACAAGCCTTCGACGACTTGGAGAGCTTTTACACCGCCCAACTATGCATCCGCCACAGAGAGATAAGCATTTCTTCATATACCTCACCACTTCGATGGATCTATCACAGCATTGCTATGTCAAAAATGAGACAATAGATCTAAGATACCAGTGTATTATCTAAGTCATGCATTAATAGCACACGAGGAGAAATACAATGAAGTGGAGAGGCATTGCCTTGCCTTAGTGTTTGCATTAAAAAAGTGGAGGCACTACTTGTTTTGCAGTACAATTAACATCATTTGCAAAAGCAACATACTCTCGGCTCTCACTAACAACCTGTATGAAAGTAGCAGGATAGCCCAATGGAAAGCAATAGCCACGGAGTTCGACCTACACTATGTAAGCCAGTTGTCAACTAAGGGTCAAGCCATAGCAACACAACTTACTTCCTCACCTGTCGACGACCACGCAACCATAGATCCTGAATTCCCATATGAGCATGTTGGTACTATCAACATCATCCCATCACACCTGGAAGCTAATTTACACTTCGACAGTGCCTCAACCGCGCAAGGAGGTAGTGCAACTGCCATCATTACACTTCCCTCTAGTGAAATGCACCCGTTTGCTTATCGTTTTTTGTTCCCCTATACCAACAACATGGTAGAGTATGAGGGGCTACTTAGAAGCCTCTTAGCTTCCGAAACACTACGCACACAACACCTAGCAATTTACGGGGATTCACAACTAGTTGTGAATCAAATCACCGAGGTCTATGCCTGTAAAGGTATGCACCTGCAACCCTACTACGACCTAGAAAAAAGCATGCTTAAGTAATTTGCAACCAAAAATGTGCAACACGTGCCACGCAATGAGAACATCGTGGTAGATGCCTTAGCCACCCTTGCACTAAACATTTCACCACACTTGTTTGCAAGTCTACCGACTTTGATTGTCGAATGCACTAAGCCTATCACTCAGGCAGGACACATGGCCTCTATCAGAGCTGTGGACACCCAAGAGTGGTATGCTAACATTAAAGCCTACCTACAACACGGTGAACCCCCAAGTGGATTAACATCTTCTCAGAGAGTTGCAATCCGTAAGTGTGCCCGACAATATACACTCATAGGAAATGATGCCCTGTGCCGACGCTCCTATGACATGATATTGCTGGCATGCGTGGATGGGGAGCAGGCATGAAAGGTAGTTAATGAAGTACATGAGGGACTATGTGGTGGACACATAGCACCTCGGGCTATGGCTGTGAAGATCAGATGCCTAGGGTACTATTGGCCCCACATGGATCGTGACTGCCTATCGAAAGTCAAGATGTGTGACACGTGCCAGAGATACGCAAATCTCATACACGTCTCACCTACAGACCTGCATCCAACGCAAATCATGTGGCCATTCTAACGATGGGGACTAGACCTCATAGGACCTATCATGCCTAAGTCCTCTGTAGGGTATAGCTTGATTATCACCGCCACTAAGTATTTTACTAAGTGGGTGGAAGCCATCCCCCTGAGGAAGAAAACATCTCAGCAGATCAACCACTTCATCCTAGACAACATCGTGATAAGGTTTGGGCTTCCAATGACTATTGTAACTGACAATGGGCCACAATTTAGTAGCATAGAAACCCGAACCTTTTACAGCAATCTAAGCATCAGGAAATCATTCTCCTCCCTATATTACTCACAGGCGAATGGATAGGCAGAGGCTACAAATAAGTCCATCATCAACTTGCTGAAGCAGATGCTTAGCAACAGCAAGAGGCAATGGCACAAGCAAATCCTCTACATTCTATGGGCCTATAGAATGACATGTAGAACCACAACAAGTAAGACTCCTTGCAGTCTTGTTTATGGATCTGAAGCTATGTTGCCTCTTGAGTTGTAGGTACCATCACTTTGGATGATCCTCTCAGATCTCGTGAGCGAAGCCCATAACAACGAGTCACAAATCATCGATCTCGACTCAATAGAAGAGGAGCGCACATAAACACTGAGCTGCATAGAGCACTACCAGAGTAAGCAACAACAAAAGCACCATGCAGACCTACATCGACGGCCAGTATAGAAGGGAGACCTCATCCTCAAGGCTGTCTGTGAGCATGTGAGAAAATTCTCAGCCAATTGGGAAGGCCCTTACATGGTCACTAAAGCCTTTGAGAATGGAGCCTTCAAGCTGGTGGACATGGATGGCAACTAGTTCGCCAACCCAGTGAATCACTCGTATCTCAAGTTGTACTACATCTGAAGCATGAAGACGACAAGCACGATCCGCTATGACGATAAACTAGCAACAACAAGCAACGTCTGCTATGATGTAATACTGGCACAGTGCATCTGCTACAATGTTAAATTGGTGACAAGTAGTGTTTGCTACGATGATAAACTGGTAGCAACAAGTAGATTATGCTCCAACGATAAACTAGCGGCAACAAGAAACATCCGCTATGATGCTAAACTGGCAGCAACTATCCGCTACGACGTAAACTTGGCATAGCTAGTCTGCTATGACTATAAACTGCCATGGCACATCCACTATGACTTTAAACTAGCATGTATGGTCTACTGGGACCTCAAACCAGCACAACATTCTGCTGAGACCCTAAACCAGCACATGGTCTACCAAGACCTTAAACTGGTTTCGTGTCACGTCCCTAGCATGCATCTGTGCCAAGTACATATCGAATGAGCGTGCACAGTGCCGACATAGTGGTTGGATGTTGCAACTGCAGAACATAGTTCATGACATAATGGGAACGTGAGCTAGAACATACGCGACGCTGCCACCCTTGGCATTGTGCTGATCCTTCAAGGATGTCATATGACATTGCACTGGCCCTCCGGATCTACCGTCGCCACAGCCCACTACTCTGACGGTAGTTCCTTGGCTAGTGCTTGCCACTGGAGTTCCAGCAATATTGTGGCCCAGCCACAATATTGTTACCCTCTAGCCCTCTACCAACTCCTCAGCTTGCACAACATTTAGCTATGTAGTAGGTGATCCCATAGCTGAACTGAGAATGCATGTCTTTCGCAAGGATTCCAGAGCATTCGCACTCATAGCAGCTCCCAGTGCCTTTGACGCCAACTCCTCCATGACGATGCTACCAAGGCCACTGCTAGCCTTTCTACTTTGGACACCGTGCACTAGCTTGGATGTCCAAGAGCTTCAACAATGTCTGTAGCAAGCAAGACCTTTACTCTTTCTTCACATCGCGGTTGCTTCACTCTCTGTCATGCTTATAGGATGCAGCAGAGAGTACATCTTGCCATAGCAACCAATGCTATGGCATCGCGAAGTGAGTTCCTAAACTAGCTTTTCCACTTCAAAGTGCAAGTTCCATGACATGTGTAACACAGCTCGCTACATGGGAAACATCTATAGGAAAGTCAAAACCCCACATGGATGCAACACAACTCATCCTGGAAAAGAAACACTTGTCCTACAAGAGGTCACAAGCCAACAAAGGTAAAGATGAAAACTTGAACAATTCCCTCATGAGCACTCTGATGAGGGATTATGCTAAACCTCATATTTACTCTTTTTCTGAACCTCCTTCCTCCCTGCTTCGCCCTTTCACTCTCAAGTGCAACCAAGCAACATTTTGATGATCACCGAGCAACAACGTTAGTGTCGTGTCTTCCGTGGTGTTTCGTATTCTTTGTTAACATCTCTCGAGCCCATCCTCTAGATGTTGACAAAGAGGGACCAATGAAACACTCCAAAATTTGAAGACATACTTACTTCAATAGGTCTTTGCAATTTGCGCAGCGTTACGGAAGTTCTTTAGGAGATAGATGCTCTGAAGTTCAGACTGTCTAGTTCGGCAAGTTTTTTCTACCCCAGGTTTCAACAAGCTAAATGGATTCTCCAGCCTGCCCACCTGGGTAGTTCATCTAGCTGACAGCACACTTAGGAGTGGTACGTAGAATTGCTGGTAGTGCTCAGAATGCGCAAAACGCTTCAGCAAGTTTTCTAAGTCAAGGATTTTTGCTATGCTGTGCTACGTTATGTAGCATAGCAAACATCAAAAGAAGGTTACAGAAGCATAGTGCTACACTATGCCATGCCATGCAGCGTAGCATAGCGCAACAAAATCTGGATGGTCAGTCCTCTCGCCTGACTTCAAGTCCTTCAGTAATGTCTTCTTCCGTCATAAAGTGACGAACTTGGCAAAAATAGGTCATGCTTGTTGCTATGCTACGCTAAGCTACATGGCACAACAAGGCGTAGAAANCTTCGAACTAGCAATTACGCTACACTACACTGCATAGTGTGACAAGATGCCACGCCACACCAAACATACTATGCTACAAAGCATAGCAAAGTGGCAAGTGGTTACGTGACATCAATGCACCTAACCTAATTGCACCGTTGCTCTGACAGTGCAATTACAACGTGGAAGGTTTGTAATTACGATGTGGCAAGCTTGCCCAATGGTCATGCAAGCATGTGCAGCATAGACAAATCAGCATAAGCTCAGGGCACATGGCATCCAAACCGCATCTTTCATGAACCCTTTATCCTATAAATACCCCAATGAGCAATGCTTGAAAGGTC
>MNCI01020077.1:0-12084 GCA_015680685.1 Gnetum montanum
TTTCAAAAAAATTTCTGACATGGGTACCCATTGCCGATTTACTGCATTTTAGTAGATGCTCTCGAATCCAACACAAATTGTTCATCTAATGAGGCGTATTTATGGTTTTCAATGGGACATAACCTTTGGAATGAGGACGAAACCTTTCTAAACGTATTACGCAACCTTTCTAAACGTATTTTTGTTTTGCAATGGATGTAACCTTTCATAACATGTTAGCGTTAGTCAGCATTATGGACAAAGTTGGCATTACCGAAATATGACTGGTAATGGTCTGTCAGAAAAGTCAACGTTAGTCAGCATTATGGATAAAGTCAGCATTACCGAAATATGACTAGTAATGGCCTCTCAGCCAAATGAGACAACCATAAGTTGTAGTTACAATTCTAGATCATCAACAAGTTAATTAACACCGTGAGCGGACCATGAGTCATGGTAAATTTGTGATAATTGAACAAGAGTGAACCATGGGTTATGATCAAAGAAACTCTTACAACTAGAACAACATGAGTCATGATGAGCTTGCAGGTGGAAACAACAATGCTTTCTCTTCAATTGTTCAATATTTGTTCAACATTTAAAATTTTTTTAACTAATAATATCATCCAAGAAACTCTACTAGGTTTCATTACTTTTCAAGCTTCTATAGAAATGTTATTTAGTGCAATAGCTTTTCCAATATTCATTTTCCATAAGATTGTCTTCACCTCAAAAAAGAAAAGGTCAATAACTAAACCAAAATTTAGTTTTTCTTCTTGGATGTCATCTATTGAGAATTCTTAACTTAATAATTTTTAAAAAATAAATTTTCCACCTATTTAAATTTCATTGTCTTTTATCAAAATTATTTGTTTAGTTTCCTTGATGCATTTCACATGATTAATGTTCTTATATTTTTGGTTTTTTATTTTTATTAATTTATAAATAGAATTTTCTTCTTCCTTTATTTCTAAGTTATCATAAAAGCTATTTAAGTAGTTATCTTTAGCTTTGGCTATTGCTATAGTTGCCTCCTTTTTTATCATTTTGTATATCACCCTATTTTCTTGGCCACCACTTTGTTATCACTCAAAGTATTTTTCTTTTTATTCTTTTGAATAGCATGTTGCACTTCATCACTCTACCACTATGTCTTCTTTATGATGTATTTTTTACTTTTTATTTCATCCAAATTATTCTTTTGAATAATTTAAATGCAACTCTTCATTTTTCTTTAAATTAAATTTGTAGAGTAATCTAAATTTTAGTGTACTTTAATGAAGCAATTATTCTCGAAATAAGGTGAGGTTATCTTCCTTTAAATTTCACCATTTTTGTCCATTTATTTCCTTTTCTTGTGCTACCTTTGAAGCTCTATATAACTAAATTCATGACCATTACTTAATGCTAAGTTGAAAGGAATCCTCTAGGTATGATCTTTCAATCTTTGCACATGGCCTAGTTTCTTTTACATAGCAAGAAATAATCAATTTTTGGTATATCCATATCACTTTTATATATAATTAAATATTTTTTTCTTTTTTAAAAATAATTATTTGTGATTCCAAAATCATCAACAATTCCAAATTGTAGTAGTAAATCTCCCATTTATTGTTTTCTCCAAATTCAAATCCTCTATGAATCCTTTCATATCCCATGTTCATAGATCTAACATGATCATTAAAATCCCTTTCAATAAATATGCTTTCTTTCTAGAAAATATTTTGAAGCACCTAATCCATAAAGTCCCAAAAATCTTACTTGATGGAATTTTCTAGACCAACTTATGAAACATATATGCTAATGATATTGATAATCTCATTTCCAAGCATAAGTTTGAATCCTAAAATTTGGTTATCATAGTAATATACTTGTATCATATTATCTTTGATAAATTAATCAACTATGATTACCACTCAATTATAATAATTCTTCCTAAGTAGAAGAGTTTATAACCCTAGCCTAAATCTTTAGCTTTCTCCCCTTTTTACCTTCTTTCTCTAAGGTAGGCAATGGGTAACATCCTCCTTCCTAGCCTTATGTTGAAGAACATTACATCAAGCATAAAATTTCTAACTAATGATTGATCATAGCATAAAAATAAAAACCAAATCAACCTAACATACCAAAAGGAAAACGTACGGTAAAACCATGATCAAAAGGATAAAAAGAGACTAAAATAATTAAAGGAAGAAATATCATTAACTACACACATAATTGATGTATATAATAATTGAAACTTAAATTAACTAAAAGGAAATATACATAATACATCTATAAATCTAAAAGTACTCATAAATCATTAATCATAATAAACCTATTCAACTATGCATCATATTTCATAATCCAATACATAAAATTTAAAGAGAGATAATTAACTATGTGAATCAAATGTTATACATATACACCAATAGATAAAGACTATGACTAAAACTATCATAAGCATAAAATCTGGAAATTATCAAGGACACTAAACAATCTCCATGCTCCACCTAGCCCTGGTGACCTATACATATGTTGCGTAAGAAATCTTAGCATCTCTTCTAGCTAAATTGAGAACAAGTGTCATGGTAGCAAGGTGATGACATGCTAGTCAACAAACATGTTAGTATGTACAGTAAATCTAAACATCCAAGAGCACACATCAATCATCAATCCAAAACATCCGACAAATTTAATCAAATCAAACTATCCACTTCACTCATCAACCTACAAATAAGGACACTAACACACACTACACTTAGTGTTAAATGTATCATAGTTATCATGTATACTTTTTAAAATTTTCAAATTTTAAATGCCAAAATACCATATTCATGGATTTATAAATTTTAGGAAAATATTTAATATTTTGAAAGAGATATTAAGCTCTAAATTTATGCCTTTGGATTCTGTTTAAACCTATTATAGAAAGAGTAACTATCATTAATTCAATCATAACTTGATCATTCTAAAATATTTTTCACTAATTCTTAATTTTTTAAAAAAGGCTAACATTCAAGGAATGATTTGGAAAGATTTCATATTAAGATTAGGTGTAGTTTGAGAGATCTTGACCAATAGGATTTTGCCATAAAATCTAATGTATTTTAAAATAGCAAGGAAACAATGGCTTATAACCAAGCCAACCTATACTTTTTTCTCAATGATTCCTAATAGATCTAAAATCTAACATCTAGAGGATTATGTAGTAAACATTTTAGCTTGATATCTACTATGAAATATGAGATATAGGCCTTTAAATTTATGCCATCAAAATTGATGTGATTCCAAATATCATAAAAAGAATAGCCCCTAATTCCTATTCTATTTTAAATTTTAAGACACTTCTTGTTTTGAAATCGTAGAAACTTTCCTAAAGACATCAAAAATATAAATATCATAGTCTTATAAGATACAACCATTTTATCATTTACTATTGAATCTAATAAATTACTACATAAAATCCTTAAAACCTAAAATTGACATTATAAAATTATAGCAATTGAAAGAGTAGATCAAAGCACCAAGAATCACATAATTCATTCATGTAAAGTAAAACCAAATTCCCAAAATCATAATTCTCATAGAAATAGCAATGTTACTACAATTCTATTCAAATTAAATAATATCCATTCCTATTGATGTGCAAAAAATCCTACTGATCAAAATAAATGGAAAAGTAATCAAAATTACTCACCTATAACAAGCACAAAAATCCATTCAACACAAGATGCTCAATCATGGATCTTATGCTACTTACGATTTCAAACCAACAAAATCTCCTTGCACCATCATAAACTTTGAATCCCATAGCACCTCTTCTTCTATAAATCAAATGTTTGGTGTCTGGATAGAGAGTTGTGGGAATTTTAATGAAATCATCCAAAAATCAAGTAAAGAAAAAATACATCAATTACCATAACTAACACTACATAGAAAGCAATTTCCTGCAATCCTTGTAACTCATGTAACTCCTCCATCCAAGGAAAGGTTACTCAAATTAATTATAATGCCATAACATAAGCTAACTAATTTAATAAAATACCATAATAATAAAATAAACTAAAATAACACAAACTCACATAAAAATAATCCACATACAATTATTAATATCAAACCATGTAACACTTTCATACAAGATTATTCATACAACTAACTGTTAAGCCATGCTATGCCCACATCAACTCTTTTAAATAAATTAATACATAATATCATAGAAAGGCACATGACTAGAATAATGCATTGAAATTCAAATATTACATGGATCATAAAATATTAGAAATACATTTAATGTAAAATATATTATGCTAGAAAATATAATTAATCATAGTATAACAAAATGTTACATATTATCCAAACATCACTAAGTACAAAGCATGGAGAAAGATACATATCATAGAAAGAACATAGATCTTTACATAATCTATATCCATATAAATAATTTATTACATATACATTACTATATGTATCATAGTGCTTTATTTACAACATTACTAAACCTATATGCATGACTCTTATTATAGGTCATACTTAACTAGCACATCTATTTCTAACATATAAAATTTATTAAAGTAAAAACTAATTTAATTAGACTTATCAAAATATGTTAATAATATCTAATCAAATTATGCTTTCCAAGTAAAGCAATCAAATTATGAATTATGAAGTATATGTAACAGTAAAATAAATTTTCTATAGTTAACCCACATAATAAAAATACATATTCTTACTCAAAACTTACATAAAAATATTTGAGTTTTACAACTCTAATATAATGAACAAAGAATGAAATACATGATCTCAACTTAAGCACATCAAAAAATATGTTAAAACATAATAATGTTCAACACTGAGCAATATTAGTGCACATCATACACATGCCAATGCAGCCTCAATGCCTTGTCAACATCCATGATACCTACCAACTCATTTAACCAAGTTAATGCATACAGTGAAATATGTAAATATTGTAAATGCATGGCTAACATTTCTTCTGATAGCTATCTCATGTAAGAACCTTCATCTAAATAACATTTACGAGATATCCAAAGTCTATATAGATAGCATAAGCTTAAGGAACCAAAAATACAAGGTGTTACATAATGCTGATTCTTTATCATTTTAGGGTGTTGGTAATTTTAGTGGTTTTTTTATTGAGGATGCCCATGTTCTAGGTTGCAATCTGAAATTTTTATTATTGTACTTGCTTCTTTACCCACACCCATCCTTGATGCAAAAACCCTTTTCTACTTTTTATAATATCTAAGCGATGATGTTATGCATTGTTTCTAGAGGACAATCTAACAAGCTCTCACTCATTTACCATAGCAAACAAACCCTATGAATGCTACATATCACATATAGGGAATACCTAGCATATGCAAAATTTGAGAAAGAACTCATCTATGAGATTTGATAAGGTTTTACAATTGATTATCAACCTAATGCTAACTCCACTCCTTTTGTATTTGAGCTTGATACCAACATTGGTAGGGTTATTAATCACTTAATTTTGTATAGAAATTATGTTTTTCCTTTAATGTATATGATCAATTATTTCAGAAAAGAGAAATACTTTACATTCAAATGCAAAAAAACATCTTCAACCTACTTTTCAAAAGCTCTATATAAATCAAATAATTCACTTGCCTCCTCAACATTTATTCTAATCAATTAAGAAAATGAAATATGTTTTCATCATCTAAAATCATGCTAGGAAAGGATGTTGAAGAAAATAATGGACCAATAATTGATTTTATAATAGGTTATGTTAGTTTCAAACTTTTAATACTTCAAGAGAGTAATGTAGTTGTACTAGAGAGTAGGGCTTATTTTAAATGTTACAAAAGCATACTAAATGTCATATACTTAGTGGATAACATTTTATTTTTAACATTAGTAAAGAATTTTAAAATTCATAGCAATTGAAAAAATTATATTGATAGGATTTTATTTTATTTCTTTTTTGAAATTAGGGGACGGTCTTGGAATCTAAAATAATTATAATCAAGGTATGCCCTAAGAAATATTTTTATGCTTTATGATAGTATTTAATAAGATCCTATTAATAGATTACAAAGTGCCAAGATGCAATAGAGGCCACCTTAGAAAACACAATAAGAAGTTGGCATTTCATAGCTACTTTTAATGTTAATGTTGTAAAAGTAATTAAGTATGCACTTATTATACCTTTTGTACTTAATTTATGTTAGTTTATCTTATGTTTTTTAAAGGATCACATGCACAAACCCATCATGTGTGTTGGAAGCCAAAATAAGTTAAACATAGGTACATCCTAAGATATATAGTCTAATTAGAACTTTATATAACTTAGCATTACCCACCATAATCAAAACCATGGTTTGGAGTTATCAAATTGTCTTACCACTAGGCTACCACCACATTATAATACATTTTTGGTTGCATTATGATCCCTCTTACAATATATATAAAATAAAATTTCTCTTTTTTAATTTAAATTTATCCCTTCAACTATCATGATGATATCACCATAATTCATAACTAATCCATGGTCCCTTACTAAGATCCACAATTGTAACGTCCTTGTTCTCAAATGGTGCTAATGCATAACAAAGATGGTGTCTCTTCATAATTAATCTTGAGATTAGTGTAACAAGACCTGAAAGGGTGTGTTGTAATTAAGACCCAAAGACGCATGTTGTAAAAATGGATATGTCTCTTGAGGTAACCTCTCGAGGTTTGACGTAAGTTATTTATACCCTAGCATTAGAGATCATATTAGCATAGAGTTGAGAAGCTGGTAAAGACAAGTAATGGGGGTGCTGGGTGAAGCAAAACAAGAAGAGGACTAGGTGTTGGGTGAAGCAAAACAAGAAGAGGAATGGCCATCACTTGTGATGGATTGTAGGCCTAACCATGATGCTAGTTTTGGATTGTCTCTATGGGATAGATGTTGAAGGAAGAAAACCCCAAGCAACACCTAGAGCATGACCTAAATACATTATTCTACATCAATAAACCATTCTTTTCTCTTTCATTCTGTATTCACCCTATTATTTTCCTTTTTGACTTAACAATATACAATATATTAAACTTAAAAAATTAATTAAAATATAGCACTATTCATTAGATCAAATATCTTATCCGATTTTGAATAGGCTTCAATGTTGACTTGTGATTTATCAAAGATCTTATGATTAATCACAGATTTCTCAATCTATGAATTACTGTGGTGCTCCTAATCCTAATTAGGAGCAACAGGCCTTTTTCAATAATGGAGAAATGGATCAGGTATGTGCCTGAAAATAAAGAGCAAAAGGCAGAAGAAGAGGATAGTACGGATAATGACAGCAATGATGACGATGATGGAGAATACCAAGAAAGCGAATTAGGAAATAAAGAGAAGGATGAGCAGGAAGACGATGATGATGAGGAGCTTGAGCAAGTTCAGGGCATGAAACGGAAGGAAGAAGATTTGTTGAGGAGGAGGTTGAAGCTGGTGAACCTGGTTTGTCTGGAATCCGAAGCTGGTGCCTGTGTTGGCCCCGAGGAGTGCCACTTCATATGCTTGGAGAATGTTAACCTTAACGTTTCTTCGTGGTCCTTGTGTGATATGTTAAGCTTGGGGTTTTTCTTGGACAAGTCCAGCGAGCGCAGAATCCTGCTAACTACCAGAAACATGAAATCCGCATGGGAAGCCTTGAAACAGGTCTTGACTGAAGATTGTATGTATAACTATGTCTTGTTGAAGCAATCTCAAGAGACATTGAGTGTATCAAAAGAGATAGAGATTGTTACAACATGGTCTCGAAAGACAGAGGATGAGTTAGAGCAGATTGCAGCAACAGCAATGGGAGATGACACTGTTTGGCACACACTGCTCATGCAGAAACTGTCAACAACTTCCTTTGATTCTCAGCAGCAACTACGAAGCAAACTGTTTGCAGTGTGCGATGGCATACCAGAATGTGTAGTGATGGTGGCTAAACTTATTGCGACCCATGAATGCCCCCATTCTGCACTGCAACAGATCCTCGACATCAGTTTATCATCCCTTGAAACGGACTCCAAATGGAAAAGCATGATCAAACTCATCACGGATTCCCTTACCTCAGAATGTATGGATGCCCTTGAAACTTTCTGCACTTTCTTACATGACTATTCCAACCACCTTTCCCGGACGGCAATCAATTTTGGGGATGTAATAGAAGAACATCTGCTGAGGACTCTGCAAGAAAAAGGCCTGATCTTTGGATGGGATGACGGTTACAGAGTCCGGGTCGCAGACCCAATCATGCGTCACTGCATCTTAAAATCCATGCATATGGACAGGTGTTTTAGTACTGAAACCCAAGTGCAAGACTTCAATATGGAGATAAGACGGCAGGTATTTCGTTTGCTAGTTATTTCTTTTCATAATTAATTGTGTTGCTTTAATAGCAATTTTGCTTAAATATTATTTTAATTTTATTTATAATACATGTAAAATTCCTTATTGTTTGACTGAATTTAGTTGTTTATATCAATGTATTTAAAATAGCAACCCATTTTAATATTTTGCCCTTAAAATTTGCTATCTACGGATATAAAATTCAAGTTTCCGTAGATCGAAAAAAACATTCGCATTCATCCCGGAAAAATATATATTAACTTGTCGAAACCTTCAGCTCACTTCTTGAATTTGTTCATGGGTAGTTGATTACCAGAGATATTACTTTGTACTCGAAAGTACTGAGTTATTTAAGACTATCAAATTCAAGTTTCCATACATTGAAAAAGACATTCAAATTCATCCGGAAAAGTATATATATTAAGTTGTCTAAACCCTTAACTCACTTCTTAAATTTGTTGATGGCTAACTGATTACTATACGGACATAACTTTGCATTTGAGAGTACTGAGCTCATAACTTTGTGCTAATATCCTATACACGGTGGTGGCCTGGAGACATTATTATCCAAATTTCGAATCGCCTTACGTTACAAGGAAGAAAAAAAACTCTTCGAATTCTTGAACTTATGAATAAAATTATTTGTATTTTCTTTAAATTGACATGCATTAAATTTCTTATATTTTACATTTTTGGCCCTGTTGGACAACTGGTACAACTTGGCAACTTTTTCCGGTGCTGTGACCAATACACGGCAGTTTAAAACCTGCATTACCTTATAGCACAGAGAATTAAATTTCGGTTTCATATTACAAATTCCATATTAAGCTGTAGCTCAGCATTTGGAGTACCCGCTGCATATAATTTTACTTTATTATTTCAAACAACATGTTATTCCTAGTTACTTGCATCAATATTATATTAAATTTAAATAAAGAAAGCTGCAAGAAATAAGAAAAAAACAGAGTTACCCTTGCAAAGCCTTCAAGGTGAAAACCCCCAGCAAAGAATTAGCTCTTACACTATTAGTAGCACAGCTTCAAAAGATTGAATGTCAAAAAGAATTTACAAAGGAAGGGAGATGATTCTCAAGCATGTACTTTGAAAATGTGATGCATTTGATGCACCCTTCGATCTCCTTATATATTGTCATGGAACCCAAAATTAAAAGTGATAAGGTAGTTTATTTTGGTAGGGATAGATATAAGACCAATTATAACATAGACAAAAATAAAAATAGAATAAGGTAGGGCAGAAATATCAAGAAAATCAAGTCATATTTGCCTTCATCCACACTCAATTCTCCCTCTTGAAGGTAAAGCTACTTTGAAGAATGGTTCAAACCATTTTAAGAAATCAAGTTAGAAGAAGACCAAATATTGATCGGCACTAGAGAAACTTTTTAGTAGGAGTTAACTTGGTAAGTACATTTGCAAAATTTTCTTTAATTGAAATTTATTTAGAAGAATCCTTTGCTTTTAAATTTCCTTCTATATATAGTGATACTATATCTCAATGTGTTTCATTTGGGCATGAAAGGTTGGATTCTTGGATATGCTTATGACACTTTGACTATCACAACCAATATTAATCGGAGTCTAAGTTCTGTTATTAGCCTTTGGAGCCATATAGCTTCTCTACATGCCAAGCTAGTAGCAACATATTTAGCTTTAGTGGTAGATTGAGCAACACAAGATTGTTTCTAACTTTTCCAAGAAACAACACCATCAAAAATATTAAACATATATCCACTAGGAGATTTCCTACTATCAATATCACTGCCCTAATCTACATCAATGAAGCCATGAAGTTCATTGGAATTATTTTTATAACAGATCCCATAATTTAAAGTACCGCAAAGATATCAAAAGTCTTGCTTCACTGCAATCCAATGTTGTTTCCCTAGATTGGACATATACCTACTTAGTTTTTCAATAATGTAAGTAATATTTAGTCTAGTAGAGACCATTGCATACATTAAATTGCTGATAGCACTAGCATATGGAATTTTAACCATGACCTATTTTTCTTCACTTATCTTTGGGCATATTTGAACTAAAAGTTTAATTCTAGTTTCACATGGTGTAGTCATAGGTTTGTAATCATGCATATTAAGTCTTTTTAAAATATTTTTAACATATGAAGACTGTTCAAGCCAAAGCTTTTTGTTAGCCCTATTCCTTTTAATTTCCATGCCCAAAATTTTTTGTGCAACACCAAGATCCTTCATCTCAGATTGAGAAGATAGATAAAGTTTTAACTCTTAAATATCATGTATGTTATTACCTGCTATTAACATGTCATTGACATATAGGAGCAAGATAACAAATTTGTCACTTGTATTTTTAACATACATACAGGAGTCCTTGACACTTTTAATGAAGCCAAGATTTATCATGTTGTCATTAAATTTTTTATTCGACATCCTTGCTGCTTGTTTGAATCCATATAGTGCTTTAAATAATCAACACACCATATGCTCTTTTCCTTTAATTTCACATCCTTCAAGTTGAAGCATATATATTTCTTCCTCAAGATCACCATTGAGGAATGTTGTTTTCACATCCATTTGTTCAAGTTCAAGATCATAAATAGTTATGATAGTCAACAATGATCTTATGGATGTTAATTTTACTACTGGACAGAAGATTTCATCACAATCAATCCCCTTTCTCTAAAAAAATCTTTTAGCTATAAGTCATGCTTTGTATTGATTCCCAAATTTTATTTTGTACACACACTTATTTCCAATGGGTTTTCTCTCTGATGGAAGTTAATTAATTTCCAAGTTTTACTTTTGTGAATTTATAACATTTTAGTATCCATTGCCTATTTCCTTTTTGCATTTTGCATAGATGAACATGCCTCATCATATTTTGATGGCTTATTATTTTCAGTAAACAAGACATATTCTTCTAGATGTGAGAGTAATTTTCTTAGACATGTTGGACATCTTAATAGATCATCTTTAGTTAAACTATATGCTCCCTCTTCATGTTGTTCCTCCTTGTTTACCATGCTATCACCATCTTGTTCACTAGGGGCAATATCCCTAGCCAAGGGAGGATGACCCTCAAAAATTTCATTATTAATTTGAACAAGCACATACATAGGAGTTACATCATTTCATGGAGTTTTAGTATTTGAATGTTCATCCTTTATAGGTCCACATTTTTCTCTAAAGATAACATCTTGACTATAAATAACCCTTTTAGTTTATGGGTTATACAACTTATAAGCTTTGACATCATGTCCATAGCCAAGAAAAATACATTTGACAAACTTAGAGTCTAATTTGGACCTATCAAATTTTGGAACATGTACATAGGCTTCACAACCAAAAATCTTCAAATAGTCTAAATTAATGGACCTACCACTCCAAACTTCCTCTAGAATTTTTCTACCAAGTGTTGATGAAGGAGATCTATTGATAAGATAACATGCAGTTGTTACTGCTTCACCTTAGAAATGCTTGTCAAGATTAGATTCACTAAGCATACATTTGGCATGTTCCATCAATGTTTGATTGAAGTGCTCTACTACTCTATTTTGTTCAAGAGTCCTTAGAATACTCCTTTGCCTTTGAATGTCATGTTCTTTACAAAAAGCATTATATTCATTTGAGAAAAACTCACCACCATTGTTAGTTCTTAGAATTTTGATTTTCTTTCTTGAATAATTTTCAACAAGGGCTTTGAATTCTATGAATTTTTCAAATACTTCAAACTTATGTTTTAATAAATAGATCCAGG
>MNCI01020078.1:2698-23058 GCA_015680685.1 Gnetum montanum
AGGCATCATTTAAGCATAAGGTCTAGGTCATTATCATGGTCATCGGCTATCTTAAACTTCATGGCTATGTCATCTACATAATCATTAAGCAAACTTAACATGTAATCATTTAAGATATAGGTCATGGCTCTTTGGTGTGTTTCTTTGCCATTCTTAAGGCCAAAAGGCATCATGGTATAACAAAAAGTACCCCATGGAGTCATAAAGGTCATGCTAAGTTGGTGCTTTAAGTTGATCCTAATTTGGTTATATCTTAAGAATCCATTTTCCTAGGGACTACCACTATGTCTAGCTATTTTATGGATAAGTTGATCAATACTAGGTAAAGGAAAGTCATCCTTGATAGTTCCTTTATTTAGGTCTTGAAAATCAATGCAAATATAGATACTCCCATTTTTCCTAGGGACTACCACTATGTTAGATACCCATTCGACGTAATCGATAGCCCTAATGAAACCTACTTGGTAGAGATTTGAGATTTCATTGTGAACTGCTAAGGCTAAATCAGGTTTAATCTTATGCACTTTTTGCTTAACTGGTCTAATGCTAGGATCTAGTATGATGTTATGTTGGACTAGACCTAGGTCTAGGCCTAACATATCTTCAAATGACTCGACAAATTCCTTAATGTTGCTTTGTAAGATCTTGGTGATATCTTGAACACATTGAGGCTCTAGTGAGGAACTTAGTTCTCACCATTGTATGTTGTGATAGGAACCTTAACTAGAGAGCCTTCAGTTATGTCTCCTACTTCTAAGTCAAGGGATTTGACTAGGTTTTTAGGCCATTCTAATGGTTTCTCTAGTATGACTATGTGGTCTACAAGACTCTTAGGCTCAAGATCTAGGTAATCAGGGTCAATACACCATTTAATATCACTGTAAGATCCATGTAGACACAAAGGCAAATTGATTTGCTTCCATGTACTCATACTTTGATCTTGCATGTCAGCCAAAAGCATATTAAGTGGCACCTAGGTAAAAGTAAATAAATAATGTTAAAATGCCATAAAACACATGAAAATCTAATGCAATCAAGGCCATCCAAGGTCATCAGTGAGATAAGATCAATTTAAAAAAGTGTGATAGAGGCAAACAACAATTACATAAAGGTTAAAAAAGGGGATGTATAAGGCTACACATGGTTAATAAAGGCCACCATTTGACTAGTTTTAGGCCTTAGTAGGTAATGAAGCTAGTTTATAGTCTTGGTGGACTATGATGCCAGTTTAAGGCCTTGGCGGGGCATGGTCATATGGTGTCAAACAGTGGTTAGGAAAGGTCAAACCCTAATATTCAATATCATTTAAAGTCTAAACAAAGAAAAATAGAGCTATAATAAGACAAACCATGAATATATAAGGTTATATAATGGCCATAGAAAGTTAACAAGGTCAACAAGGTAACATAAGTTTTAAAACAAGCCAAATTATTACGTAATATGGCAAAAATCAAGCAAAATAATTTATATATGATAAAATTTGATTAATATAGGCCAAAATTGGTTAGGTTTGTGCTATTTTTAAGCCTTAGTGGGCCATATTTTAAGGTTTCAACGTTATTAGATGAGTTTAGGCATTAATCAAGGCTATTTTTGGGCTGTTTGGACCAAAAAATAAAGTGTTTTGAGGCTTCCATGTTGGGCTCAACATGGAAATAGGGATCCTTGGTATGGACACTAAGGAAAATAGCTTTTGGGATGGTCAGAGATTTAAAATTAAGGTTCTAGGACCTCCCCAAGGTAGCATAGGGTCATATCCCTCAAAATTGAGCACTTTGAAGGTCTATAAAGACCAAAAAGTAGGTTTTGAGGCCTTTCCCCCTTGTTTCCACGCTGGCTAGCATGGAAAAGAGGGGTTTTAGCATTGAGAATAAAAATCAAAGAAAAAATGAAGTCAAACATGGTCAAATAGGTAGTTGAAGTCTAGATCTAGAACTTGTGCATCTTTTGGCTTCATTTTAAGGCAATTTGAGGTAATTTTGAGTGTCAATAGGTGTTAACATGGCTTTCCCCCATTTTTCCAAAATGGGCATAGTATCCTCAATGTGGAAAAATGAGAGACACTTTTTTTATGAATTTAGAGGGATTTGAGGGTACTTTGACCAAGTTTCTAGGCCCTCAGAACTATAGACTTTGATTTTGCAAGTTTTTGGTTGATTTTGAACAAGTTTGAAGGTTGTTTAAGGGTAATTAAGGTATTCCCCCCTATTTCCATGCTGGGGGAGCTACTCCAGCATGGAAGAATGGGAGGAATGAATTTTGAAGATTAGAGTGAGGTTAAACAAGTAAAAGCTTGAAGCTATGAGGTCCTAGGCTTCTTTGGCATAGATCTTTAGCTTCTAGGAGTGCCATCTTGTCTCCAAAAGTGGAAATGTAGCTTTTCCCCCTTGTTTCCCTACCAAGGAAGTTACTCTAGCATGGAAGAAGTAAGAATCCTAGATCTAGACCAATTTGAATCACAAATGACCATGCATGTTACCTCTCAGAGTCATCATCCATGTCAAAATTTAGTAGTTTTGGACATCCCTTAGTGGTTTTTTAAACCAACCACACCCCCCCTCCCCCCCCACCCCAATTCCTTTTCTTCATGCTAGGGATAGAGAGATCAATACAGAAAACTAGGAGGAACTACTTTTTGGCCACTTGGGATTAGTTTTATAAAGTTTAAGGGCTCTAACGGTTGCTGCTAGGGTTCTAGAGTACATGAGAGGTTGTTTGATGCCATTTTGAGGTGTTCAAGGGCCTCAAAAAAGTCCCCCATTGAGTTTTCACCTTGAGGATACCATCCTTAGTGTGGAAAAAGGGATGTGGAAAAACCATGAAACTCAGATCTAGACCAATTTGACCTCAATCGACTATGCATGTTAGCCTCTGAGTTTACCAAAGTTAAGGACTAGGGTTTGGTGTCAAATTTTGGCCTTTCTGGATATGTCTAAGCATTTTTTTGGGCTTCCCCCATTATATCCACACTATGAATAGGATTCTCAAGATGAGAAACTAGGAGAAATCAATTTTTAGCCTCTTGACATTAGTTTCTTGAAGTTTGAAAGCTCCAAATGATGCAAGCAATGTGCTAAAGCACATGCAAGCTTAGTTAATGTCATTCTGAGGTAGTTATGGACTCCAAATGAGTCTTCCCCTTAATTTGCACAATCAGCAGCATGGAGGTGAGTATTCCCAATGTGGAAACATCATAAAACCAATATTTAGCCTAGTTTTGACTTCAATTAACCATGCATGTTAGCCTTTAGGGTTGCCAGTGTTGAAGACTAGGGTTTGAGGTCAAAACTGGTCATTTTATAGGTTTTCCAAGTGGGTTTTGAGTTTCCCCCTATTTTTCCATGCTAGAGATAGTATGCCTAGCATGAAAAATTATGGAAAAATATCTTTTCATACGTTTGTATCATTTTTAATCATGCATGTAGGTCCCTAAGGTTGCTAGTGACAATGGTCAATGCTTGGTATCAAAAGTTTACTATTTTGAAGGTTGATGAGTGGTTTTTGCACTTTCCCCACTTTCTCCATGTTGGGGCTTCCATGCTTAATGTGGAAAATGTGGGGGAATGATTTTTGACCATTTTTGATCACTTTGGATCATGCATGCAAGATTCCAAGGTTTTTGGTGTCGACTGCTAATGTTTGATGTTGAAATTTGGTTGTTTCAAAGGTCATTAGGTAATTATTTAGCTTCCCCCTCTTTTTCCACATTGGGGCTTTCATACTCATCATGGAAAATTTGGTGGAAAGCTTTTTGTTCATTTTTGGTTACATCCAATCATGCATGTAGGCTTCTAAGATTACTAGTGTCAATTACTGATACTTGATGTTGAAATTTGGCTATTTCAAAGGTCATTACATAAATTTTGGGCTTCTCCCCTTTTTTCCATGATGGGGCTTCCATGCTCAATGTGGAAAATTGGAGGGAAAGCTTTTTTTGGCCCTTTTATAATCAATTTGGCTATGCATAAGTGTTCACAGGGTTATTGGTGTTGGCCATTAATGCCTAAGGTCAAGATCTGGACATTTTGGAGGTTGTCAGGGGGTTTTTAGGCTTTTGCCCTTTTTTCATGTTAAATATGGGAGGCTTAGCATGAAAATGGTCTTCCTTAGTGAAAAAAGTGAGTTTTAAGCCAAATCAACAACTAATTGACCATGCATGTCAACCTCTGGGGTTGTCAGTGTCAACGGTCAATGTTGGGTGTCAAGATTTGATAATTTTTTATTAAGAATATGTAGTGAGGATGATTGTGCCATTTTTAGAGTATTGTCCAAATTGATGAATTTTTCTTGTGTAAATGGAAAAGGTTTTAAATTTTTTCTAAGCATGGTTGTGTAGGGTTCAATTTAATCTTTCAAATGGTGATGGAATCACTTTGTTTGGAGCTCAAACGAATTTTTTATGAATTTTTTGGCCATGGATATGCGAATCAAGGAAAAAATCATGGTTGTAGTACATTAACCATTTGGAAATGGAAGTGCTTGATATGTATAACTTATGTTTTTCTTTTGTCAACATGTAAGACTAGTGCTTCCTTTTTAAGGATAGTAAAAGATTTTTCTATTTTTGGTAAGCTTTTACTATGGCTACATGGCTTTTTCTGAATTTATTATGCTTTTTCTAAATTTGTGCATAGCTTAGATGATTTTTCCAAGTTTATGCATTCTTTACATAATTTAGATGTTTTTTCTAAGCTTTGCCCATAATTTAGATGTCTTTTCCAAATTGATGCATGCTTTGCATAATTTAGATGTTTTTTCTAAACTTATGCTTGATTTTTCTAAATTTATACATAATTTAAATGCTTTTTCTAAATTTATGCATAATATAGACTAAGACATAGTTTTGGGCTATAAAATTTTGGCTATAAAGGCTATAAAATATGGTTATAATGTTTTTATGGAACTTCTTAAGCTAATTTAGATAAACAACTAAGAGCTTTTTACATAGGCTAATTTCACCTCTGACTTAGGAAGTTTTTTCTAAATTTGTTAAGAAATTCCAATTGTTCATGATAAAGGTTATGCAAGATTGTAATAATGTTTTCTTATGGAATTAATTAGTCTAATTTAGATAAACACCTTAGAGATTTTTACATAGGCTAATTTCACCTTCAACTAGATGTTTTGTTTAAATTTTCTAAGTAATTTCAAACTATCATAATGTTTTTGTGCTTTGCTTAATGTAGGGTCTTCTTAAGGCTTATCCTCATCATAGTGGATCTAGTTGGTATGTTGTGCTACATTGGTCATCCCAAGTCCAACCCCCCACTGCTTGACATGCCTCTTGGGAAGCTCTTATTATGGTTTTAGCCTAGGAAAATGGACTTCCTTGCCTACCCCTTTAGGAACTTTAGTGTGATGCTATGGTCACACTTGTTTATGAATGTATCTGGGGTTATTATGGAGATCCTATTACCTTGGGCATCTGGCTTGATTACCAAACACATTACTAATAGGCCACTTCCTAATATTGCAGGAGGACCAACAGATGCCATAAGTCCATGTTACCTTTTAGATATTTGAACGATGCTAGAGTATAGTCAATATAATACTAACAATACTCTAATGGTGGCCCATAGAGCCCATACATTATTCTAGAATCTACCTAGCACCATGTATCATCTACAAGGGTAAACATGATTATTGTAATGATTTTATTCTTTTGGATTGATTACCTTCCCTAACTTCATTGATTTTACAACTTATTGTAGGTACAAGGTCAATGATCAGGGCTTGATCGTCAATGATCAAATCTTGGCAATGGCTCAAGCTACTTTGGACAAATTCACCAAGAGTCCTCAAATGAAAATACTATGTATCAATAGTTAAAAGGGAACTTTGATAAATATGCCACTAGGTTTAACGTCATATACAACAAGTGTAAGGATGATGGGATGATGCACAACTGGTGGGTAGATGCCAATAGCATAGATCAGACCCTGGTAGCAAGAACCTCCACATAGTAGAAGAAAAGTAAAGGTGAAAACATAGCTTATAGTGTTTTATGGCTCTAAATGTTTTATTGCTTTTCTTGATTATTGAAATTGCTCATATTAATGCTAACATTAGTTATTACTTCGCAAGACCCTCCACCTTGATTGATGTCATTATACCACTTTTAGATTCATGTCATGGAGATACCTGCATCTTGGAGTTTGGTGAAGTGACATTAGCATAGGAGTGGCTAAAGGGATAAGCATTTGGATATGTTAAAGCAAACATATAGTATGCAGGTTTGCTCAATGTATTCATGACACCTATCTCCTCCATTTCTGCTGCGGAGATGTTGCATTTCATCAACTCTTTCGATGAGAAGGTTGGTTGTTTTAGCACCATCATCCAAGGTGTGAAGGTGAACATGGATGTAGGTGTTGGCCTCTTTCATAACTTGTTTGGTGTCCCTACTAACAAGGCAAAGGTTACCACTAGGATAGTAAGGGAATCAGGCCATCATGAAGAAGTGCTAGAGTGGCCTGGTGCCAACATGGGCCACTTTGGAATTTTGATGGATAGCTTCATGAACCTTAATGTAAAGGAATCATATCCTTTGTTTAGATTTCATGCATTTCCCAAACTGCTATCACAAAAGAAGGTAATTGACCTAGTAGAGGGGTGAACCATTAAGATAGTCTTGATGTAGTACATCAAAATCGATTGGGTAGTTGCTTTGGTTACTAAGCTTCAAGAGGAGATCCTTAGACTTTGTGTTAACACCTCTAGGATAGTCCATATATACTATGCATTTTTTGCAAGTTATCTAAAGAGGTTTGTAGAGTCTCTAGCAATGTATAGGAATAGACGATGGGTTTTCCAAGACCTAAGCCAACTTTCTAGGTCTTGGATAAAGCACATTTATCCAATAGTGCAAGCCAAGAACCCACAAGAGGGGATGGATGATACGTTATGCATCACTACTAAGAATCTTGATGTTAGGTAGTATGAGTTTCCTGATAGTACTGATGATGATGAGCCCCTCTCATTTCCTTCTAATGTTCATGATGCTATACAATAGCATATGGAGGTTGAGGGGGTAGCCAGGGAGAAACTCAAGAGGCCTATGGAGAGGCACCCCTAGCATCAAATCAACCTACCTTGAAGAAGCTTAAGTTTAAGCTTAAGCCATCATAGCAGGCAATTGCAGGTATGCTTTTTTTAAATTTGGCTATTTCATGTTTTAAGATTTTATGGCTACTTTATGATTTCATGTGTTAACCTATTTTCTATGTGATATGATTGTAGATAAGCATAAGGTTATAGTGGCCCAAGTTGTTGTAGAGGTTTAACAAAGGCATGCGGAAGAGGCACTCCTAAAGCAGCCTATGGTCGAAGGATTTGTTGATGTAGCTCTAGATGATTTAGATGCCTTATTTGGTGAGGTGGTACTAGGTACTTATCTAGTCATCATCTCAAAGGAGGGATAGGAGGAGGAGCCATGTATGCCTATGCCTTAACATTTTCGTTATATCTCATTGGTTATCTTTGGTTGTCATACTAACCTTTCGATGATTGTTATGATTATAGTAGTTCCTGAGCCATCAATGCAAGCTTCCATCCCCAAGTTTCATGTGAAACCATGGGTAGAGACTCCAGACAAAGTGAACTGCCTATGTAGGATGGCTAAGGATATCATCGATCGATTGCATTAGGTTATGCCTAAGATAGGTAAGAATTTTGCTTTATGTGCTTTAGTCATGGGCTTTGCTTGCATTATGGCTATCTTAGGTTTTGTCTTATGGTTGTATTTTATGCTTGTATAGTACCCTCTATAGAGTGGAATCCCAGTAGAGACATGGAGATAGACTCCTTACCTAAGCCTTCTTATGATGTTTCTAGTGTACCCGTGAAGTTGTATGAGACCACTATTGATTTAGCAAAGTTGTGTGCAAAAATTTCATGGGAGCTAGAGAGGTCTAATGAATACATATGGGAGGAACTTGTGGCCTTAAGGGGAATAACTCAAAGGCAAGAGGACATGATTAGAGATCTTCAAGATTGTAAAGCCTTTGTGGAAGTCCAAGTGGCTAACTTGGGAGAGTTACATAATAAGGAGATCACCTTAACCCACTACTGGCATGTTGTTCAGGACAAAGTAGCAATCCTACAAGAGATGGTGGAACAACATATGTAGATAGAGTTCATCTCCCAAAAGGTTAAGGATTGGAAGAATCACTGCACTTGGGTCTTGAAGTGGGACAAGACATAAAAGACCCATAAGCATTAGTATAAGGTTGATCGTGGAACCTACCTAAAGGGGCTTAACAAAGAGTTAGTTGAATGATGCAAGAGAGAGTTGTTCATTTAAGGGATCCAAGCAGATAATGCTTATCAAATTTTTGAAATTACTCTCAAGGTGGAGTAATCCCCTACTCTTTAGATCACCATGGTTGCAGGTGAGACCTCTACAACTGCTGCTACTCATGAGCCTCCTACTTGGACTCCTATAGATAGGTCTAGCATTATTTCTAGCATTGATCTTAGGGATGTTGACTAGATCACCATGACAGAGGACTAGATTCTCCATCATTTAGAGGAAGGCTTTCCCTATATACCCTCAGAAGTAATGGAGCTAGAATCTCCCCATGTTTAATATATTTTATGTTTTAGTCTTTGTTTTCAATCATGATTTTGGCTATGGGTTACTAATTGGATATATGTTATTGAATTTTAGGCCTTAGGAGACATTAGTGACCCTAGTGATGAGAGTGGGAATGACCCACCACTTCCTCCTCTAGATGCCACCCAGCAGCCTCCTTTAGTTTAGCTTGTTTTTGTTTTTATGTTGATGGCTATGATTATCCAAGACTATGTTATAGATGATTGTTATTCTTTGACATTTTTGCCACCTAGTGTGGCCATGGCTATGTATGTCATAGATATTTTAATTTTAAATTTAAATATTGGTTTTATTTTGGCTATATGCATTTATAGTAGTAGTAAATATTATAAATGTTGTAAACCTTGAAAATAGCTATGTTGATGTTTTTGGTTATAAAATCAAATGGAGAATCAATGTAATAATAGGCTAAGAAAAGAGAGATATAGTAATAAAAGTGATGTTTGCTAGTTTTAGGCCATAGTGGGCACAAGTTATATAGTTTCACTAGTTTAAGGCCATGGCAAGCCATATTGCTAGTTTACAACCTTAGCAGATTATAGTGCCAGTTTAATGTCTTAGCAGATGTAGTGCCAATTTAATGTCTTAACAGACAAGGTATGAAACAAAAGCTTTTTCGATGTTTAAAAAATAAGTAAAAATAAAGAAAATTTATAGATAAAAATGTAAATGAACTTAGGTTGCATGCATTAGGCTATGTGCATAACATGTAAAACAACAATTGCATATGTAATAAACTATAAATGAAAAGTAAGGCTATATGGATATTGGTGCATTTGGTCATAGATGCATGGAAAGGTTAAGGTAAACTTCACTTATGAAAATTCTTCCTTATCTTTGAAAGATTAGGGAGTGATTAAGGCCTACTCTACATAAGCATGTATTCACCATCTCATTTGCTTATGATGTTAGAATGGAGTTCATCCCATAATGTATCCCATTACTTATTGTTGTCATCATTGGTTGTCTTGCGTTTTTGCTCTTCATGGCTAAGAGCTTCTTCTTGAAGCTCCACTTCAGACTCCTATTCTATGTCTACATTGTTAATAGTTAGGGGAGTTGTGTTATCACTATGAATGATGATTTCACTTCCCTAATAAGAAAGGTGAATTTCTTGATGGATGGGTAAGGACACAGCTTGTAATTGAGCCAACCAAGGTCTTCCCAGGATCAGGTTGAATCCTAGTGTTTCTTCCACCACCACGAAGCTATGAATTATTGGGAATTGTTCTCTAGCTACAAAATCAAAGGAGATAGACCCCTTGATGGTAACTCTTAGTCCATTAAAGGACTTAAGAGTTACAGTGGTTGTAGGTTGTACTTTCTTAGTTAAGCCCAAACGTTCGATGATGGTGCATTGGATGATGTTGGTTGCAGCTCCATCATCAACATGCACTTGATGTATTTTATATTGTTCTATATCTATGGTTATGAATAAAGGGGCTATAGTTACTTCATTGTTATGGGGATTAACCTTAATTTGCTATCATGAAATGTTAAGGGTGTTGACTTCTCCTCCCTTGGTGAGGGAGGGATCATCACTACATGGATGGATTCCTCATTAGTAAGAATATCCTCACTAATGGGTATGGAGGTCAACATTTTGACTAGTGCCTCATGATGTATGGAAGAAGTCATGATCAAGTTATACAAGCTTAGGGTTGTACTTTTTTTTTGCTTAAGGGATTGCCTGACTTGTTTCATTGTACTAAGGAAGTTTTTGTTGTTGGCCATGGGCTTGTCACCTCAATTGTGCTTTACTTCCTTCATGTGTTCCAAAATGCAAACTTTAGCTTTAGACTTTGGCTATTGTGGCTCTTCCTTGTTGTCTTGGTTATGGGATTTAGTATCCTCTTGTGGCTTGTTGGTTGAAGAGATTGGAGTAAAGGAGGTCATGGGTATAGCTAAACTGGAAGTGGTATTTGGTGGGTCCACTTCCTTTTGTACATTAATCTAGTTATCTCCCTTGTTATCAGGCTTTTGCTTATGCTTTTTCCTTTGTTTGGTTGAAGTTTTTTGGTTGGTAGCCATTGGTTGTAAGGAAGAGGTAGCAGCATTGGCTACCATAGGGGGTCATTGCACAATTGGTTGGGTTATAGCTATTTGAGTTGTATTGGGTTGGGAGGCCTTGATGACAAAATTTTCCCTCAGAGGCATTTGTGATGGGACTCTCATAGTGAAATGGGATCTTGAGCTATGGGAAGTTGAAGTAGCCCTATTATTGTAGAGTGTCACTTGAATCATGCATGGTTCTCTTATAGGTATCTAATTCTCATTGATGTTGAATGCTGAAATGGCATAGATGCTATCATTAGCATTCAACGGGTCTTTGTAGACCTGCATTAACTAGTTTTTTGGCCAAATTGGGTTAGAAGCATCTAAGACTAGTTCCCCCTATCTATCATCCTTTGCAGGTCATTCTTCAATGCTTTGTAGAAGTCTATATCATGACCAAGTAGTTGATGATAATGATAGAAGTGGTCTAGCTTGAAGTATCTAGGTAATTGGGGATATCCTTCGTTGCTTGAGTGGGATCTTTGGCTATTTTGCACAGTCACTCATGTTTCTTTCAAGTGACTTTGGTCATTTTTTTTATGTTGCATGCATCCACTTCTTAATAGTTGGTCTAGAAACTTGAATGGTTTTAATGGCAATGTAGTGTATTTGGATCTTTCCTTTCTTTTGAAGTTAGGTCTATTTATTGTTGATGTAGTGGTCCCAGAAGTTGATTGTTGGTTATTGTGGTTATTGGTGAGGAACTTGGGTAGGTTGACCTTCAACCCTTGGTTTGTGATCTTGGTTTTCTTGGTTATAGTTGCTATAGTAGTGTTGTTTTGTTTGTTCTTTTCTTTGTCTCTTCAAGTATGTTGGTTTTTATATGCTATATAGGCTAGATCATGACTAGCCTCTACGAAATCTTCTATATTTTTAGTTTGTGAGAACACTTGGCTAAGTGACCATGGATCAAGGTAGTAGAGTTTGGAATTGATAAAGTTATTAACTGCTCCCTTGAATATGGCTAACAAATGGGCTTCAGCTATGGGATTTGGTATTTCATTCAGTAGTTCATTCCACTATTGAATGAATTTCTCTATGGGTTCTAAGGGCCCCTGCTTGACCTTCATGAGTTGGTCAAGCATTGTATAAGGCTTCAAGTTATACTTGAAGTGGTTGACAAACTAGGCTACTAATTCCTCCAAAGAGGATATGAATCCTCTAGGCAATGCGCAATACCAATCAAGTGCTTTCCTAGTCAAAGACATAGGGAAAAATCCTCTTGATGGCATAAGGCCATGGCTGCAAGAGTAAACATTTATATCAAAAGGTAATAAGATGAGCATTAGGGTTACCTTCTTCGTTATATTTGCTAAATTGGAAAATAGGAACACTAGGAGGGAGTGTTAAGGATGGGACTATAGGACTTATGGGATTGTCTTGATAGTTTATGTGGTATAGCCTTTAAGCCTCTTCAACTCCTTCATTAGGTCTTAAATCATTTGGAAGCCTTGTGGTGGCCCCATAGGTTGTGAGGTTTGTACATAACTTTGTGGCATCTGTTGTAAGGAATGTGGCCTTGTTATGAATTGCATGATAGAAGGAAGAGGTTGCATTATGGTTGTGGCTTGTGGGCCAATCAAAGAAAAATATTTTTATGTCGGAACTTGAGGCACAAATGGGACAAATGTGGTATATGAACCCTATGTTACTTAGGGTCCCATGGTAGATCCCTAGTGAGTAGTTAATGAATTTATGGTGGTAAAAACCATTGTTGATGGTTTTATGTATCAAGACTATGTTGCAAATGACATTGATGTATTATAGTTGGTTGTTTGTGGTATTGGCTGAGTGTGATGTGTGGCTATAACTAGCATGGGATCTATCATAGTAGGGTAGGAAGGAGTAGAAGATGATGGCATTATGCCCATGGAGAAAAAAAAAGCATTAGAGGAAGATGCTATGAACTTGGGGGATGTTTGTTGGAACAATCCTCCCAAGATGTTTTCAGGTTCATATTCTACCTTAAATTCATCCTCCTCTTCCTATTGTTCCTCAAAGGTACGTTTATCATCTTCCTTTTTGATGGTAATAAATTGGGCTAGAATGCTAGAATAGATGTCGTTAAGGTGTATTTTTTCATACAGGGAAGGGATGTACTCTTTTCCACCCTTGTGTAAAAGATTCTATATCTAGGCCACACTGCACTATTAAAGCATTTCTTAACTCAAGAAGAAGAAAATAGTGAGAATAATACTTGGCATGAAGGACTTGAATGTCATGTTTTTTCATCATATTATTTAAGTACAAAATGAAACTTCAATTATGAGGTAGGTAACCCAGAATTTCAATGAACACATATTATGACTAAAAATTAACAACCAATGAATTATATATATCATTAAAAATAACAAAACTAGGTGTCTTAGTTGCATTAACATCACTTGGAGAAAGCATTGTAACTTTTGTCTTACAAGCTTGTAAATTTTTAATTTGAAAATTGATGAGCAGCAAGTAGTTCCTACATTCAACCATACAAATCACTAGCGTTCACTAAGCGATTCAGTTGAATTCCATAGAATTTAGCTCTATAAGTGCACTAGGTCTAGGTAGTGAA
Organism: Gnetum montanum; assembly: GCA_015680685.1. NCBI lineage: Eukaryota > Viridiplantae > Streptophyta > Gnetopsida > Gnetales > Gnetaceae > Gnetum > Gnetum montanum. The sequence goes on from MNCI01020078.1 coordinate 15,925, forward strand.
TCTAATGAACATGATCATTTTCTTCTTAGTTTCACTTATGAAGTGAAAGTTTATGGTTAAGTGTAACTAAGGCATATGATTTTATTCATTTTATGTTTATTTTTTAATTGCCTAAGTGCCAAAAATAAAGTAATTAAATGTCTAATTAATCTAATAACTAATTAATAACTAACTAGTCTAGTATGAAAATAGTGAAGCATTGCATGTGAACATCAAGTTTAGCATTTGTTGTTTCAAGTTTTTGCTTGGTCTTCTTATGGTTCTTGAACATAGCCTCATATACAAGGTACAAGCTAGCTACTTGCTTTTCCAAATATGACCTTGGCCTTCTAGTAGTTAGCATTGCCAAGTTTGCATAGTGGAGGTTGGTAAGCTCCATGTATTCAATTATCTCCTCGATCTGTAGCTTCTTGATGTGAATTTTAGCTTTGTTGTATGCATTCAGCCCATCAAAGATAGGCTACCACACATCACCTCTTTGCTAGATTTGCTAGAGGGCCTCATTCACCTTTTCCTTTTCTAGTTTGATTTCCTTTTCCTTAATCTTTTTTTGTAAACCAATTTGGTTCCTATAGTGGTTTTTGATCCTTTAAAATTTAAGGATCTCATTCTTCTAGGTGGTAATTTCAATTGCAAATCTCTAGAAAAAGGCATGAACCTTCTTCATCAAGAGATTATGGTTCTATGCNCTGACGAGGTTGGCAGCATAGAACCATAATCTCTTGATGAAGAAGGTTCATGCCTTTTTCTAGAGATTTGCAATTGAAATTACCACCTAGAAGAATGAGATCCTTAAATTNAGCAATGATTGTCCTTGGTCAAATTTTCACTCTCTTGGTGAACCTCTAACAAGTCCTTTTGAATGTTGTAGGTGGTGTTATCAGCTAAGGACTCATCAAAGATCATTGACTTCTTTATGTACTCAACCTATTGAATTTTGGACTAAAGCTAGTGAAAAGCTTCATCCTTGGCTACTGCTTGGCTAAGTACTATGGGATCAGTGAGGTAGGCTCTAAGTTCTACAAACTCCACAGCCAAGAGTTGATTCTCAGCTTTGGTTGTTTAAAGTTGAGCCTCGACAATGACACACTTACCCCTTACCTCCAATAGCATTGACTAGGTAGCAGTGATGTCATCCAGAAGGTTAAAGACCTCCAAAATTAGTTGTTAGGTTTCCACTAGTCATTCTAGGAACTCCTTGTGTTGGGACACTCTAAATTTTCCATTGATTATTTCTGTAGATGTTTACACATCTTTGAGTGTAGCACTATTTGGCATAGATGCTATAGGAACATTTAAGGTCTCACACACTTTGTTTTTCATCACCTTGACCATCATTTGCTTCTCTTGGTGCTACATCACCAAGACAGTTGTTTCATCTTCATTGTCCAAGTGCACTATGAAGGTAGCAACATTTCTAGAGATTTTTGGGAACTGCTATTGTTCTAGAATGGACATTGTTACCTCTCAACCACTAGGATTTTAGTGAATGAATTCTTACATTCATTGGGTAGAGAAAGTTACTGCTGTGTTCTCCAACTAGCTTATTGTATGAATTACCTTGTTTTGATGGCTCAAGGTTGGTTGGTAGATAGATAGGTCACCACACAGACTTGCTTGTTGCTATTGCATGAGTTGTTCTTGGAGCTTTTGCATGTGCTTCATGGTAGCATGTACCTATAGAATTATTTCATGAGTGGGTGGTGGTGGTGGCTACTCCTCTTCCTGAGTCATAGTAGGGACCTTGTCCTTCATCATTTCTTCTCAAGAGGCAATAGGAGCATGTATCAACGTGTCATTAGTATAGCAGGCTATCCCTTCCCCTTTGCATAATTATTGGATAAGGCATGAAAAAGAAAGTGTCTTCCTCCCACATTCATTTTCTTTGAACCAAGTTTCTATATCCTTATAGATTAGCTATGGGAGGTTAATGGGAAATTTCTCACTTAAAGTATCACATGGATAGGCAGAGAAGGTAGTTACCTTGTTGGGCCTCACCATTAGATTGTGGTGGTAGGCCACTACCTTGAAATACACACCTTTCACCATAGTGAATGCATCATACTCTTTATGATCCACTCTATAGCATAATTGGATCCACTCCTTTTTGACTTCTAGGTCCACTTATGTAGAGATCTCTGCCAAATTGGTTCCAATATCATCTACGATACTCTTTATGAAATTGCAGCATGCTTGTCCCTTGGTTGAGATGGCCCTTCTTCTTATGGGCATTTCAATTTTTGTGTCATCTATAATCACAACATGATCAAGGATTAGCATTTGGTGTGTAACTTTAACATTTGAGTACCATATCTCTTTAGACTAGTTACACTTGGCTAAGTTGTGAGCATGGAAAATTTGATTATTTCGATATTACTTTATTATTATTTTATTTTAATGTCTACCAGAGTTTGTTGAAAAGGTTTAAATTTATTAAATTAATGATTTTAATATTATTTTATTAGCTAAACCTTGTGGGAGTTAGAAAAAATTCAAAAAAATTCTCATAAAAGCCTAAGCTTTGTGGCCCCCATGACATAAAGCTTACCTTTGATTGCTATAGGAATGAAAAATAAGATTAATTGGACAAGCAGTGTGAAAGATATGGGCTCTGGAAGGTGTTAGTCTTTGAAAAAGTGTAAAAGCTCCCCATGTGTGTGTGAGAAAATGACAAAAATTGCAAAGTGTGGTGCTATATTTATAGGATTTTTATCATGTGTTGAAAAGATCCCATCAATAGGATTGTGTCAACTTGGTCGACTACATTGACAAGATCCTGTAGATGTCATAGAAAGATAGAATTTCCAACTTTGAAATTTAATGGAAAAATCAAGAGTTTTCACACAAAATTAAAGTCTAAATGAAGCCCAAGAAGCCAAGAACATAATGAAGTGCATGAAGAGGGTTAGATAATATTCAAAAAATGAGATTTGATTGGGAGAATGATTAAGAGATGCCATGACAGAGCACACAATTGGATATAACCGATGTGGAGCACAAAATACTTGAATGCACAAATGATTAAGGGATAAGGAACATAACTAATTGAACTAAGGAGTATGCAAGTGGATCCTCTCCATAGTAGAATCATGCCCTTAATGTCCTTATATGCCCTCAAACCAAGGAGTCCATAGGCCTCATGGATGACCAATGGTTATGGTAAGTTAAGGACCTAATTACTAAAGAGACTATTTAAAAATTTTAATGCATTACATTAAGACATTGCACAAAACATGATAAGAGGTAGTGAGGTAAGATATGGAAAGCAAATATGGATGAGGTGGGGGAGTAAAATGGAAACCTGTATCATGGTTACATGAAGTCCCTTGTGGATTTTGTGATTAATATGACTTGATAATATCCATCCTTAGTCCAAATTAAAACCAACCACTTTTAGTAACTTTGCATTGACACTTCAAGACTAGTCCACCCACTCAAGGTACAATAATATCTCCATAGATCAATCATCATTCCTAAAAGAGAAGAAAAGAGAAGCAGTAAGTGAAATGAACCTTAGTTAGAGGGAACCTTCAAGAATGGGTAACATGTCTTTCTAGTCCCATAACCAATGCTTATAGCCCATTACTTCATCTAAAGGGTGTGCTTTGAATTCCCATTATTGTGTGTTTTTTTTGGAGCTTTGGATTTTTTTGGATGGGAACCACATCATGGAAATAATTTTAGCTTCTTGTTATTGGTCAATAGTGAAATGGTGAGAAATCCATGAGAACACTCATGCATCCAAGGAGGTAGGCAAGTACAAAGAACATCAAATACCCTTGAAGTCACATCCTTGTCTATCCATTTAATCCTTCTCAAATTTAGAAATTACTAAGGTCACAAGTTCTTTCAAAGTGTCATTTAAGAAGGGATCACATATTTTCAAAATAAGGGAACACCATAGAGTTTTGTGAATCGGTGGATGATGTGGACTCACTACCTATTATCATGAAAAAGAAACCATGTATTAGCTATCAACACTAAAATTTAAAGATAGGATCTAGGCATTAGTAATCAAATAACATTTTAGTACAAACCACCATCAATCAATAGCTATAGTTACACTTAGTCCTAACAGCAACAAATAAAAACAAAACCAAACAAAACATTAGAAAAACTCAAACCAAATAATGTAAAATATAGAAGAAATTGTAAAATATTTGAAAAAAAGAAGAATGTACTATAGATGGTGTAAAAAAAGTGAAGAACTGAGGAGCCATTTTGCTTGATTAGCATGGATGGCCATCTCCCCCATGACTGAGTTGGAAGGAGGAGATTGGAAAAATTGAGCATGCATGTCCATCTGTTGAGGTGTTTTGGTCACTGGCTCTTTTAGGCTCATGGAAAGGTTTTATTTATTGCATGTTGACCAATAGTTTTTTATTTAGGCTCTTAGGTTTGTAGATTAACATGATCCCAAAAGAAAAGGTTTCATAAATAATATAAGGCCCTATCACAAGGCTAATTGTTACTACATAGTAAAGTATATGATCTCCATAGGTGATAGGAAGGGATCCTGCAGAACTAGTTATACAGCCTCATTTTGTTAGGACAAGGTTAGAATGACGACGATGAGTTACATGACTTATATCTATTAATCAAAATAAATTTTGTAGAGTTAGTACACACCTTTTCACATATTTTGACTTATTAATAAAAAAGGACTATGGAAAACACTATCTTTGGCCAAGGCTTTAACCATTTATTTATATGTTAGATTTTGTGGGAATGTCTTCTCCTTCCATTCTTTATTTGAAAATTTTTCAATGCAAATGTTTTCTAAACAAGGAAGAATTATTTCCACTTTGAATAACCTACTACATGACTATTACCTTATTTATACATCATTTAATGTGGTACATTAAACAATGTTGTGAATGGTTAGCATGAATCATGTCTTTCATGTAACTTTTAATATTAGATAACTTAATGTGTTGATTAATATAATGTTGCTTTTTAACTTTAAAAAATAATGTAGCTCTGAATCCAAAAATATTTTTTCTCAAAGCATTTATTTATGAGAGGTGGCTTAAATAGTTGTCACATTGTGTAATAAGGACACATAAGTTTATCACTTAAAGTCAAACTAGAGGCATCTTTATGTTACATATAGTTAGTGGAAGTTTTTGGTCTCAAAAACCCCAAGTAATATATTAATTTCTTTTTAAAAATTAAGTTATTTAAATATTAATTATTAAGAAATTAGAAACTAGTAAGCTAAAATAGATGCAAAAACCAAAATTGAAGTAAGATGGAAAGAAATGGAGAGCCTCAAGTGGTAAGCTTTAAGATAGTAGAATTCCTATTAGATTGAAAGGTGTTGGCACATTTTGGCCATTCAATGGAACAGGCTTTATAAGGTTATGGTGATTTTTGAAAAATTTAAAAGAGATTGTTGAGATTTTGTTTCTTCACCTTGAAGTCTACCATGTCGATTAAGACAAGCTTTTGCTAATTGGTTCACATCCACAAAGGCATGGTTGAATGTCCCAAAATCTTAGAGGCCTTGTTCAACTTGCATCCTTGAACCAACCAATACACAAAAGTTGTAGAGCCTCCTTCCAAGGACCATGTTGCCACATATGCAAAAATCATACCATTCCATCGGATTTCATCACTTGTTGGCATTCAAACAAAAATGAGCCTAGAATCATGAACACTACCAAAACCTTAACTTATCCAGGCACATACATTCATGCTAAAATCCAAAATTTAAATCTTTCTACCGCAAGACAGGAATACCGGCACACTATTCTCCGATGCCTTAAATAAAACACTGCAAATTCATTGGGCACAGTGATCAGCCATGGTGGCCATCGGTATCGATTTGGGTACAACAAAGTCTTCGTATGCGATGACACCGCCACTAACGTCATTTTCAGCGAATAGGACAAATAGATCTATCTAGCTTGCATTCTTTCCGTTTTCATCTTGCTTAATTTTCATTTCCATGATTGACGACTAGAGGTGTGTGAGGTACTTCCTCGATCCAGTCTTCCCGACGAAGGTTCATCGGGTTCAGTCTGGTAGATGTCATTTCCAGACCTAAGAGTGAATATATCTTAACCGCGAATGTCTGCAGCAGCCCTCACAGGAAGCGGTTATAGTCATTCACTCGAGACTGAGCAACACCGCTTGGAGCTCATCCGTCAGGAATAAACATGTAAGACTTATGCAGAATAGTCAGTAGGAATGACTGTGTTTCCAGGGTAAATTGTAATAGAAATTTCTTAAATAAAAAACAATACAGTTTTGATTTGTCATGAATAGTGGCGCGATGTTGCAAGGATGAGATTGAAGGGTGCCAAGAAGAATCCTGGATGCAGCTGGGCATTTCCAAGGATCCGCTTTCTGAGCCCTGACTTTTTCCGTTAGTTGTGAAAACTACCGAGTTTGGAGGGTTTTCGTTTTCAAGATCTGTCCCGCGTCTGCTGTTGGACACGTGCACGAAAACCAACACAATGGGGCAAACACGAATAGGCGGAAAGAGCAGCAGCGGCAGCAACAAGGAATGTGAATGCATATGGGCAGAAAGAAGAAGGGTCCAGCCGATGGCAGGAACGCAGGGAGGCCAAGTGTCAAATGTATCTTATGAGTACGGAGAAAAACGTCACATTGGGAGTAAAAAGATTTTCTGAAGCTAGCCTCTGGGGTTCAAGGTGCCTCTCAGCAATGCCAAAAATGTTTCCAATCTAGCCACCAAACCTATGAATGCAAAAATGAAAGGATTTACATGTCACGACCCTCATGTTTCCAGCAGCTCCGAAACCCGCCACTAAAACCATCAGCTGCGGCAGAACCTCCTCTCACGGTGGCAGTTCACATATGTGTCTATTTCTATGGGTTTTGCGTAGAAGAGGAAATGAACCAGCTGATTATTCCCATCGTTCTTGCAACCGTTACTTATTATCCGAACAGCAATTTACTAGTACGTGGGTTCAAAAATAAATAAATAATAACAAAGTGCAGAGAAGATGAAGATGGAATTGACCCTGATATAACTAGGATTACATTTGGGGTGCCACAAATTAAAATGTGAGAGTACAACTCTACTTATGCATTTGGTTGTATACGCATACATATATCAAATCCATGGTTACTGTCTCTATCACTACAAGGAAAATAAAATATTTT
>MNCI01020078.1:24805-45163 GCA_015680685.1 Gnetum montanum
ATGGAATGAAGAATATCTTCTTAACCTTCTTGATCCTTCTTGATCACAGTAAAATAATTTTATTGTCAAAACGCTAAGGGGAAGCTCTTTTGATCATTTTTTCTTCCATCATAATAATTAAAGAGAAGCTTTATGTTAAATAAATAATTATCATCATTACACTAGGATAAGAGAAATTTTTCACAAAAATTATTATTTTGGTTGGGATTTTTGCAAAGAGGCCAACTACTTTGTAACCTAGACTTTGNAAAAAGAGCTTCCCCTTAGCGTTTTGACAATAAAATTATTTTACTGTGATCAAGAAGGATCAAGAAGGTTAAGAAGATATTCTTCATTCCATCAATTTGGATAAGCAGCTTACCTTCTAGGATCTAATTTCATTTTGTGATGATTTGCATTATTGATATAATCATGTTGCATGTGTTTTTTTTAAAATCGTAGTTGTTGATAATTAATCCATGAAATTGTTGTGACTTTTTGCTTTGCATTTTGACTTTGTTTCTTTTGCGTTACCTTATCCTAGTAGCAATGGCATTTTAGTATGTTGCGATCTAGGTCATGAACAATCTAGGGGTCACAATGAAACTTGTGATGCATTGTTATTATGTTTTCTAGTATCTCACATTTATCCTAACATTAAAGGAAAATGGTGTGTTCAGATGGGACCGACTAGTAGACATTTCAAACATGTATGGATGCATTTGACATGTTGGAATGCTTGATTAGTTATTTAAGAGAATATAATTAGTATAATTTTAGGAGATTGATGATATGTGAATTATTGTTAATGGGTAAGTAGTTGTGGTTGTTACAAATTGATCATGTTATGTTTGAAACCAAAGTTGATCTAGTATCATTTCTTGTTTAGAACTTATTGTTATTGTGCAAGTATTTATGGGGCATAAACTCATTATGTTATCTTGAGGGAATGATGTTTAGGGCTGTGTGATGATCTAGGATCTTAGGGTAGCTATAAGATTGATACTAACCATAACCTAATCCAATAGCTCGATTTGGAAACAATTGGGTTTATATTCCAACATTTGTTTTTTATCTTTCATTAGCGCTAGTTTTAGTTAGTATCAACCTTGTAGTTATTCTAATGTTTGATGTTGGAAACCTCATGAGAATATCACTATTATGAGTAAACAAAATACTTATGAATAATTTATGAATTTTTTCCTAATCAAAATTTAAAATCTATGATTGATTAGTCATTTGGTAGCATTTTGTAAGTCAATTATAGGCCTTGAAGTTGGGAGGTATTATATACACCATGTGTTCATAGTTTTAGCATGATTGGTTGAGGTTTGTATCTCCATGGGTTTGTACCCTTACTTTCTATATTTTCTTCTCAATTTTGTGCATGTATTAAGTTCTTTAAAATGCTTCTAACCTACTTTGGACATCCTACGATTTCTAGGACATGTTTTCCTTGGTTTCAACTTTTACTAAAAACTAGTAGTTAGTGGTAGATGTGGGGGAAGGGTGCATGGATATGGTATCAACATAGGAGTATTGACACATTTCTTACCTAGTCATCATCACACAACTTTATCTAGACCAGGATTTAAAAATTTCAATATGTATTAACAGATCTCCATGGATCCCAAGGCATCAATGAAATTAAAGTATTTAATGATGAAGACTATTAACACCTATATATTTGCACATAACTTTGATTTCTTAGACTTCATTTTGAGAATTTTGAACCTTTGACATCTATTTTTATGTGAAAAGTTCCTCCTCCCTTGGGTATATTTAATTTCCTTCTTATTTTATGTGTTTTTAAGTTTGTTCTTTCATAACTGTAGCTAGACTTTGTTAGAGTTTCTTTTATATCCCAAAATAATTTTGTTGATGTAGAGTTCAGCATTATGCGTAGCAAATAAAGCTTATGATAATTCCTATGTTTTGTAACTTGAATTTTTTAAATTATAAAAACATAAATAATATGAACTTCACACTTATCATTTGCATTCATTAATTAAGTTATTATTTCATTTATGTGTTTGTTAAATGTTGATGATTTGTCCTTATTTGACGAGGTAATAATAATACAGCATGATGTTTAGCCATTAAGGTCATGACCAAGAGTTATTTTATGCTTTCGTTATGAAGTGTTACACTTTTCCTTTTAGGAGTTATAGCTCATGAGAGTGTGTGTTTATGAGTGTTACCAATTCTTCTAGAAGAAATTGTAATGCATAAGTGTTATTTATTGTTTTATTCTTATCTCTATAAAATACATAAATATTATAAAATATAAAATCATAAATAGTTTTTCTATTCTATGATCATGGAAACATGGGTTTCTCATGCATTATATGTATCATATCTCTTTTAAATTTATTGAACATTACGATATATACAACTATTCTTTACAATTCACATTAATACTATCTTTGGAAGTTAATGACTAGATCACGTTGCATTCCATATGATAGTCCCATTGACCGTGGTTTGTGGTACCCCTATCAATAGTACCATTACTATAAAAGCCATTGGTAAATTACCTTGAATATTTGTACATTTTTTATTTTAACATATTTTTATTCAACATGTATGTTTTTGTTAGCATTGTATATAGGTTACTATCATAAGTAAGATGATAGATAATATTGAAACCCCATTGTGTGTAGACCTTTTGATGCATCAAAATGTTAAGAAAAATGGAAGCAAAGGTTGTGTGTATGGTTGTGTGATTGTTGTGGTTGTAGACCAAGATGAGATGACAAGGAACACATTGATGTAGAAAAAAGGAGAAAGTCATTCATAAGGTCTTAAGGTGTCATCCACAAAAAGAAAGACATCTTCAAAAAAGAAAGAGAAGAATGTGGACTAGAAAAGTTGTCATTAGTGCATGCAAAAGTGCAACGTTATTAATAAGGAGCGAAGAATTCATCATGCAAAGGAAGGTAAAGAAAGATGTCTTTAAGAAATAGTAGACATCTTAACAAAATTGAAAAATGCATAGATAAAGATGTCTCCAAGAAATAATAGATGTCTTTCATCAGGCAAAGATGTCTTCACTAGACAAAGACATCTTTATAGAATACAGGCTAGTTTTAGAAAGACCTCTTTCACTAGACAAAGATGGCTTCCTAGAATGGAGATTGCAGAAAGGCATCTTTCCCAAACAAAGATGTCTTCTGAGAATAGAAGGAAAATATAGAAAGATGTCTTAGGCACAAAGAAGACATCTTCCATGGCAATTGTCCATCATTACCTAGTTGTTGCATGAGTTCCAAGATAGATTTGGAAACATGGTAGCTATAATAAGACATCATATGCATTGGTAAATGAGAAATATCTTGTGCAATCATTTTATAATTAATAGTTCAATCATTCTAATCATTTTTTCTCCTCATTGTATTATCATTTGTCCATTATAAAGTGTGCTGTATCTCAAAATACAAGTATCAGCAAACTAAGTTGCATTCATCCCTTGTAGTTGTTGTTCTCCCTTGAACACTATGGGATTGATGTGCTTCTTACAGGAGGACATCTTAATTAAGCTTGTTTGGATCCTAAAGGATTAAGTGGTTGGTGTTGTAGCACAACACTCTTGAATGGAGCTCAATATTGTAAAGGTTATGGAAGCCTAGAAACCACATTCCAAACTTGACGGGAGCTTTGTAGATTAAGTGGTTGATGCAGTGTCACAAAACTCCAGAGTGGGCATTGAAGATTGTACAAGCTTTGAACCCTTGAAACCACATTTGAGAGCAATAAATTCTGAAGGTTTTCTTGTGAACTAACCTCTGATTATGGACTACCCAAGTTGGGAAACTACATTAAATTCAATGTGTTTGCTTTATCCAAAGAATTTCAATTTGGGAAACTTATTCATCCCCCCTTCTAAGTTCAATGATCCTTAAGTGGTATCAAAGCCTGGTACTCTTCTTTAACATCATCAAATTCAATAGTGAAAAATGGAGGTGACATCTTACACAAATCCATCTATGTTTGATGAGGGATCTAGAATGTAAGGGTTCATCAAATCCATGAAGTTTGAAGTGTCGGAGTCAATCCTTGAAGGCTATTCTTTGCCTGTCAACAACTTCACTAGCATCATCAAGCCTCACAACAAATGGACACAAGAGGAAAATGATAAGTTCATGTTTGATTCAAAAGAAAAAAAATTTATATTATTAATTAAATAAATCTAAATTTAGTAGAGTATTAGGATGTAAAATAGCCAAAGAAATTTGGCAAACATTAGAAGATACTTATGAAGGAACATCTATTGTTAAGTAATTGAAATTATTAGTTTTACAAAGTGAATACAATAAAATAAAAATGAGAGAAGGTGAGAAAATAAAGGATTATTTCTCTAGAGATAATGATCTTGTTGTGGCTATTAGAGAAAAAAAAAATTTACCCAAAAGCAATGTCATCATTAAAATGATCAAAACTGTACAACTAGAGTTTAGAGCAAAGGTAATAACTATGGAGGAAATTAGAGATTTCTTAGCTTTGAAATTTGAAGAGCTTCAAAGTGCTCTCATTGCTTATGAAATGAATCTCAAAAGCGAAGTGGTGATCTAAGAAAGACCTATTGCTCTAAAGACTACCTCTAAGTAGCATGCGTTAATTGAGCATGATGAGGGCAAAAAAGATGAGATTGCCTTTCTCTCAAGGAAACTATAATGATTGCTTAGTAGAAGAAAGAAGGGGGGCATCTCATCAAAGACCCAATCTTTTCAAAGGTAGAGAAAGAGGTAAAAACTTTTTGAATGCCTCTAAATTAGATTTCTCTTCTATAGAATGTTGGATTTGTGGAGGAAGAGGCCATATGGCCTTTGAATGTCCTAGTGATCCTAGTGATAGCAAGGTATAACCAAAGAATAGATCCAATGATGAGGAACTAAAAAAGACCAACTTTTATACAAGTTAGAGTGATGGTGAGCAAAATGAATAAGAAGCATGCAATTCTTTGAAAAATTCACATCTCATATGCATGGTGCTTATAGATGAAAATTATTCACATACGACTAAACAAGATGGTAAGTGTGAAAAAAGGTCTAGTAAATCCAAAGAAGAAAATTTTCTTTTATATCATTTGATTAGAAAGGCAAAGAAATTTGTAATGTCTAAATTGGATTCTATCCATGTTGAAGTAAAAGAAGAGATCTTAGATGTGACATCCCATTCCTAGATGTTGTACAAATACGATTGCTTACCTATTGCATTCATCAGTTTCTTAGATAATATTCTAGAAATATTATAAATATTTGATAAATGAATTAACAACTAAATAAATAATTTCTACTAAATAATGAAACAAGGAAAAATGAATAAATTGTATTAATAGAAGAGAATAGTGTAATGCCCTTTAGGTTGTCTACCTATGCCACTTAAGCCTCAGAGGTAATCTGACACTGCCACCACGATTAGGCTATACTACCAAAGGGGTAATCAATCCCTTTCTGTCCCACTTCACCCAACTCCTATTACTTGCCTCTCCTAGCTCCACAACTCCATGCCTGGCATGACCTGTAACCCTAGCCTTAAATGGCATAGGTTAAACCCTTTCCCAAGGGATACATGAATAGTTGTAACACCTCATAATGAGGTGCCCCTTCAGTTGAAGGTTAATTACATTGTTTATAATTTTTTCCATCCTTAACAAGGGATGAGACATTACATTAGACATAATAGCTAAGATTCAACAACTAATCTCTTTTAATAAGGATTGTAGCAAGGTTCAAGAAGAGGAGACTTCTAGAAAACAACCAAAGAATTTAGAGGAATCCACACATGAAAATTCAAGCTCAAGCATAGTCAAGCTTGACAATTTTGATCATGAGGATAATACTTTATTTATTTGTAAAAATTATGGTTGTAAGCAAACTCATGATGATCAAAACAATATTAACACTTGATCTTGTCAAAAAGGCTTTGGTAAGGGAATTTTATAGGTACCAATTAGTGAGAATGAAGAGAAGTGGGGTAATGAAAATAATGCAATAAGTGATGAAGGGTTCTATCATAAAGAATATAAACAAATGAAGATATCACATACAAAATCCAATGAAAGAGAACCTAAAGATGAGGAGGTATAATAGGGGCCCTCATCTCAAACTCCATTTATCTTATTTCTTCACTAGCAAGCAAGATAAGTTAACGTAAGTTTCCATCTCTTTGCTTTCTATTTTATAAGAATATGATTTGAAAAGTTCAAAATTATTTGTGTCTTTATTAGATCAGAAAAGTGTTAGAATAATTGTTTAGACCATCTCTTACATTCATCCTTGAGTTTGATACATGTGATTTTATGAGGAATTTTAGTATATCACTTGTAATAATTTCCTTAAGACCTTCATCTTGTAATAATTTTAGTTTGATTTCTTATCTTGCACTCAATCTTGCTTAACCTAAACTTCTTGTAATGATCAATTTCTATGCTTATATCCTTTGGAATACTTTTGCTATCTATGAGATAAGACAAGATTTTGAAAAACTCTATTTGGAGACCTTAGTCTCCACATTTGGTCTTAATGTTGACCTACAGATGTAGTGTTTTGGTGATATATAACATTTACGAAGCTCAAGATAAGTAGCACATGTGTAGGGGGAGCCTATTCCTCATTATCCATCATTATCTTGAGGTTCACCAATGTAGGGGAAGTCTTTGGAGACTTCAGCTAGGAAACACTAAAATAGCAAGATATTTCAAAATGAGTAAGATAAGGACATCAAGAGGCAAATTTTCTCTTAAGAGGATGGCCAAGTCTTAAATTTGTGTTCCTCATACCCTATGGTAAAAATGAGGTATATATACATATTTCTCTATCAACATGATTATCATTTTGTTTTTGAAAAATGGTTATGTTTGTGGCATTGCTTTGTATATTTAGAAAAATATGCATATTTCTCTCATGGCTTCCATATCCTTGTGTGGATATTTTTCAAATTTTTGACTAAATATAGAGATAAAATTTCTAATGAGATAATTATTTTAAATAGATAGGTTTCTTGTCCTTACATGATCTATATTTGGTCTCTAGCATCAAATTGTGTGTTGTTGGTCATTTTTCTTGACTAGTTGTAGCTCCTTGTTTTGAACTAAAAAGAGTAAATCTCAATGTATCATTAGCCCACCTATTCAATATTCAAGCATAAGCTAAAGAAAGAAGTACCTATAATTTTGTGAAAGAATGCAAATAGTGATATTATTCCTTACAAAAATATGAGCAAGAACATGGTCATTCTTCTTATGGCAAAGTATCCACAATTTTAATTGAAACATCCTTTGAGTACTTTGCCTTAAAATGTACCTCCTAGTTTAAGTATTTAAAGTTTGGCATGGTAGTTTCACATTATGAAGTTGTATTGCTATATTCTCCTTATCGTAAAGATATGTCATATTCTTTTGCTGATGTTTAACAAAGATGGATAGTATTAGAACATTAAAAAAACCATGTGACTTATTGATTTAGATACATGTTACTTGATCTTCAAGGCCTATATTTGAGTTCAAGATTTACATTTGAATATCACTTGGAAGGCTTAGATCAGTTCTTAAAAAATTCAAGGCAACTCATCATGGAACTTAGTGTTGAAAAATGTGTGCTCTTTAATTAGTATTCTTACTTCACTAAATGGTTTTTTTATTTCCTTGGGATCATTGCATGATTATTGATTATGCATATTTTATTGTGCTCTCATTATGAATCTTTAACTAGTTTATATGTCTTATCCTTTTTGCTGCTATTCAAAAAGGGGAAGAGTAGTATGGTTATATTTTTATGATCACTAACCCATTTTCTTAAGGTTTTAACATCACCAAGAAGAAGGAGATTATGAACCATTTGGTGAGTCAAAACATTAAGAAAAATGGAAACAAAGGTTGTGTGTATAGTTGTGTGGTTTTTGTGGTTGTAGGACCAAGATGAGATTACAAGGAATGGATTGATGTAGATAAAAGGAGAAAGTCATCCACAAGGTCTCAAGGTTTCATCAACAAAATGAAAGAAATATTCAAGAAAGGAAGAGAAGAACATGAATAAGGAAAGTTTTCATTAACCCATGTAGAAGTGCAAGGTTATAAAAAAGGAATCAAGAATTCATCATGCAAAGGAAGGTAAAGAAAAATTTCTTCAAGAAACAGTAGACGTCTTGACAGAATTGAAAGACACATAGACAAAGATGTCTCTAAGAAATAGCAAACATCTTTCATCAAGCAAAGCTGTCTTCACCAGACAAAGATGTCTTCACAGAATACATGTGAGTTTTAGAAAGACATCTTTCACCAAACAAAGATGTTTTCCCAGAATGGAGATTTTAGAAAGACATCTTTTCCAAACAAAGGTGTCTTCCCAAAATAGACAACAAATACAAAGAGACATCTCAAGTCCAAAGAAGACATCTTCCATGATCATTAGCTACTATTAGCTAGCTATTGCATGAGTTGCAAGATGGATTTGGAAACATGGTAGCTATAAGAAGACATCATATGCATTAGGAAATAAGCAAGGTCTTATGTAATCATTGTATAATCATTTTATCAATAATGGTAATCACTATTGCTCCTCATTGTATTATCATTTATCCATTGTAAAGTGTGTTGTACCTCAAAGTACAAGGATCAACAAAATAAGTTGCATTCATCCCTTGTAATTGTTGTTCTTTCTTGAACCTTGTGGGGTTGATGTGCTTCTTATTGGAGGGCATCTTCATTGAGCTTATCAGGAACCTACAGGATTAAGTGGTTGGTGTTGTAGAATAATACTCCTAAGTGGAGCCTAAGAATGTAAAGGTTGCAAAAGCCTAGATACCATATTCCAAGCCTGATGGAACCTTGTGTGATTGAGTGATTGGTGTATCATCACAACACTCTAGAGTAGGGCTTGAATATTGTATAAGGTGTGGACCCTTCAAACCATACTTGAGAGAAAAAAAGTCCGAAGGTGTGATTGCAATCTACCCTCCGAGTGTGAACTACCCAAGTTGGGGAACCATATTAAGTTTGGTGTATGTGCTCTGTCTAAAAAATTTCAATTTCGGAAACTTATTTATCTTCTCCTTCCCACCCCCATGCCTAGCCACTGCCACCCAACACCCCTCCCACCCCCCCTCCTACTTCTAAGTTCAATGATCCTCATTGAGGACCACTACCAAGAATAATTTTACAAAGTAAAGAAGGATCCATGTTACACTTGAACATTCACTAGCTACTTCTCTACAACCAATTGTCTTGGCATATCACCAAGATAAGTATAAGAGATAATTCAATTAGGATTATACAATGCTAGGATACTATTTTAGGTCTAAAACCTACAATAAGATGTTGACACATAATAAATTTTTTTTTGAGTCCATTATGATACAAAAAAAGTTACTAGAAAAAGATTTAAAATATTCTAATGAAGATATAGATAAATATCTAAAGCTTTTTCAAATATCAAGAATGAGGTGTAATATTCTCTCTCATTTAGAATGAAGAATTCTAAGAAATTAATGATAATAAAACAAGAAAGAAACATCACAAACTCACACACTAATCTAGAAGTACCAAAGAGGAGTTAATAGTAAAGATGATGGAGCTGTAAGTTAATGAGAATACTTCATAGTCCAAGAACATTAAGATCCAAGAAGAGCTAGATACCATGTTGAAATAAGCTAAAGAATTTTTAGGAGATAAAAAAATAATTGATTGAAATATTTAAAGAGGAGAAGGAAAGATTAAATGGTATGGTGAGTAGTTTATAAGAATTATTGATGATAGATTCTTTTAGAGTCCACTATAAGGAATTGCTATAATTAGTTGTTAAGAAGGATTGTGAATTTTCATTTGTCCCCACTTTTTGTACACTAGAACTCCTATCTATATGCAATGAATTAAAAGATGAACTAGTTAAGAAATATTCTATCCTAGAATCATTGGATCTTACTATTTATATTCTAGAAAAATAATCAAAAAACTTTCATATTATCATGGAGTCAATTGTGAAGGGCATAGCCCTAGAGTGAAGGGTTGAATCATCTTCTAGTATATATGATAATCTTTTAAATGCAAGTATAGATGAATATCTTGGTTTTTCATTCAATTTTCTTTACATTTTCTTGGTTATAATTTTGTATCTTTAGTACCTCTTGTGTTCGATGGTGATGCTTATTATTTTATTTTGTCATGATAAGCATGTGTTTTATTGTCTATGGTTGATTATTTGGTTATGTTATAATATATTTTGAAAGGGATAGTTATCCCTAATATATCTAGTCATTCTCCTATGCATTTCAAAGTTATTGAAAATGACCGAAATAATTTATAACATGCGTTTGGAAAAGGAAAAATGCTCACCATCAAGTTATAGTTATAATTTACAACTTTACTAATTACAAATAGGATGTCTTTGACCATATGGTACTTATTATGAAATGCATTATATAAAAGAAATTTCTCTTTAAAACATTATTTCACAATTGTTGACTATGAATGCAAACATGTAATTTATGTAGTTTAGTGAAGAATAATAATAAAGTGACATTTTATCACTTAACTTATGAAAGTCATGAATTAGTATTTAGAATATAAATCACATCATTGTTTTTCATGTTAAGCTTGAGAATGATGTGAAATATTTAATGTATTTTAGCAATAGTAAAATGGTAATTAAGGTCTATATTATGTAATACCATGAAATTTATATACCTCATCATGGTGTATAAAATCATTATTATTTTTATTAGTTGTATTAATTACTAGTTAAATTTCGTTAAAATTAATTCCATTATTTGTATTCCTTCATTAATTTTAACAACTTTTCATGTCTATTCATTCTATGGACATGACTATTCCTTCTAATCTATATGTCTGTTAATTCTAGTTCATTCATACAATACAACAATAACAATCAAGAGAAATTAGACAATGGCATCTACTCCATTTGTATATATAACTATATGAGTATAACTTAAGTACTTCACATTGTGAATATTGTAGCATTCATGATGTGTTACATTTCCAATATATTTTGTACTTATAAATATCATCAAATTAATTCTAATGCCATTGGACCTAGTAATCTAAACATTGCAAAATCTCATAGGCTAAATAGTTGAAACTTTAATCACTTTCTTGGAAGATATAATACCATTGCTACATAATTCTTTTAGGGTTTAAATGTTGATTATTTTGCATGATTAAATATGATATGCTTTGTCATTAATCCAATAATTTGGGAGATTTATACTTTGATCCTGTTATGTGAATGCCCAGTATGAGCTTGATCTATATAGATCTAATTTGTTAAGTCATCTTCCTAAACTTCAAGATTTATTGAAATCTTCTATGAAGTATTGATTCTTACTATAAAGAGATCTACATTTTAGTCCTAATGGGTTCACACTTGGCTAGCTAATTATTTGTCATTTGTTTCTCCTCAATTGGATATGTGATTATGTTTTGTAGCAACATTATAACTTATTCTTAATCTTATGTGGTTCTTAGAAGTACTACAAAATATCAAGATAATTATTCATCCTATAGGAAGTATGTAGAATTTAAAGATCTACTTCAATGCTAGCATCAACAACAACTTTCATTCAAGTTGAATTTAAAGTTATGAACTACAGCTAACACACATTAATAAGTTTATTTCTTTTCTATTTATTTCTAGCATTTTAATATAAAAAACTTAATTTTTATTGTAATTCATTTATTATCCTCTTCTAATTTACTAGATCCATATCAGAATCTTAGAAAAATGCTTTTGAACTATAACATTATATTTTATATTTTTTAAACATAAACATGTAGTTTCATTCAAAACAAATTTTCATCTACATTTCTATTAAAATCCTCTTACCATCATTATTGCATCAATGATCATATTTGAATGGATTATGATCAATAATATGTTCAATAATATTTTTTTTATACTTTCTAATACACAAAAAATAATACATAAGTAAACTATGTGATTACTTACATTTCTTATTAGTACTAATAATTGGTTCATTATTCATACCAATTGATACACTCTTAGTGGTCTTGGTTGGAGGGAGCCCCTATCATTAGTGTCATTGCTCGGAAACATGCACTGTAGATATATAGTTTACTTGTACACTAAATTTCTTACATTTTTTTAAAGAATTGTGTAGTTTTTCTAGTTCTTTTCTATAGATACGAATTTATAAATAAAATAAAATACAACATTAAAGGTATGAGGACCTCTAGCATTGATGGCTCTAAAAAGCAAAAGATGCTCCATGTTGTACTCAAACATGTAGTGAACCATTCTTAGCCATCAGTTTTCTTGACTTAATACCAAGATAGAAGAGTGAGGTGGAGAGACGTGCTAGGATGATTTTGCAAAAAACCAACTAAATCAATTCCAAAAGGTTTCAAGAAGACCTTAAATAATCTAGATCTTCTAGATGATTTGTAATTTTATAGGGTCCTAAACCACAATGACAAAAGCATGAGTATCATTAGAGACAAGAACTCCATGATCATCTAGATAAAGAGAAGGAATAATAATGTAAGAGGTTTTGGAATGAACATTTTGGTGATGAGAAGAAGAATTTTGAATCTAGAGGAATGAAGAAGATTTCTTAGAAAGATTCTTGAGAGTACAACTATGAAGAGAATGAAGGAACTAGTGGTGACAAATTACCTTTTTAAGTCTAATTTCTTCATCTTATTAGGGATGATGGTGATGAGAGCACTCTCTTATTTAATTTGAAAGATTAAAAAGAGATAAAAAATTTTGTATTTATCTCACAGTAATACATTAATAGTTGAAGGTATCATCCTATCAGGAATGTACCAATGATAAAGCTCAACTTCATTTACAAGAATTTGATAATACTTTGTACTTTTAAGGGATCATAAATTATTAGAAAAAGCTACAATTATTACCTTACACATGCTAAGATCTAATGTATATCTCTACTTCCTAGGTTAATGTAGTTACAGGTGGACATTGTCTCTTTATTCGATGCCAATTTACAAACCTATGTTTGTGTTACAAACATTCAAAATAAGATGATCACATTAAAGTAGAGTCCTCATGGATTTGTGGATCAAACCATGAAGAGGTACATAAATTTTTCTTAATAATCTTCAAATCATGGCTTTATTTGATGAGAAAAACTAATGCACATTGTGAAGCATATGAGGTAAAAGAGAAAATAATGTATAGACATATGCACAATACGACAAGTTTATAGAAAGTATATGGCTCAAATCAAGATGCATCTAGATACTATTGTAGAAATGGAAAGTGCATGGTTGAAGAGATAGAATAAAAATAAGCATAATTTTAACTTAAAATGAATGAACAAGACCAAGGATGTTAAAGATAAACTTAATTTTTTTAATACCATTTAGGTCATAGTGGAAGATACAATTAAAACTAAGAAGGCATTGATAGACCTACTTCATAAGATAGATCAATTGTGAGACATGATTAATGGGAAGAATACTACTACCTCTAAATATATTAAAATAAAGGTTATTAATGTTGTAGTGAAAGTTATCATTACCCTTGATTGTAATAAGGCTTTTGATAAGGACATTACCAAAGTCTCTTCATATCATTACATTGAAGTACAAGAAGAGATATCATTCTTTGATGAATAAGATTATGTTGATTATTTTTTTGATCCCAAGGACTTGTAATACAATATGATCATGATTCATATGATGATTAAGATGGGGCAACATAGAATGTGTTTGAATCCCAAGTTTACAAAGAAGAATAAAAGGAAGATGTCTTATCTAAAATGATCATATTACGCAAGTGGTACATAGATGTAGTTCATAGAACAATATCAACAATGAAAAGCTCCAAACCTTTGGGATGCTACCTCATAGAACTAGCTTAATTCAATGCAATAATATCAAATGCTTTCTACCAATTCATATTTCCAAGATGCCTAGTAAAGTATTTATTAAAATCCTTATATGATTTCTGATTAGCGGTGAGGTACCCCTACACCCAACCATATGAATCACGAGCGTGCACGCGTGACTTGGTCGAATTTTACAGACTGCAAGCACTTACGTACATAGAATTCTAGCCAGCAAAACCTCAGTTAGAATGGTCATTGTCTTCCCAACCTCACTTGTGAAATTTTAAGCGATGGTTGAGTGAGATTAAGGCAAATGATTTTTATTAGTTTTCTTTTTATCTTTAACGTCTGGTAGGAAAAAAAAAGCTATATAATTTTATGATGGCTCTACTTTGTCGCTTAACTATCCCTAGCATAAACAACTAGTCCCATCTTCTATGCACATCTTGAGCATGTCCTAACCACTATTGGGTTACCAGACATCAAGCATCACTGGGTTGCCAAGTGTCAGGTATATGTTCAAGATGGTTGTGCCTATGGTTCTTATAAACTATGAAAATGGTTGTAACTGTAAAATGATAATAATAAAGGCTTTTAAAATGACTAAAATTTTTTAATGCTTAAGTAACTAAATCCAAATGCTACAAGGAATGTTACAAAAGCTTGTCTTTATTGCCAGTCATGCCAATGGGCTCAAGTACATTAGCGCTCGAATAAAGAGTCGTACACCCTTCTCACTCTTGCTACAGGCACTTGGGAAATATTCTATCTTCTGTGGAAACAAACTGCAAGAACTTCGCTACAGCTAACTCAAAAGATGCCATAAATGCTATGGGTGCACGTATATTTATAGTGGAAGATAGACTTTGCATTAATGAGGTTGCGTTAACACATGAACGAATGTGTTGACGAGGTCACATCACCATGGCCACATCAACGAGGCTCTGTTAACGTAGCCCAATCAACACATCAATTGAACACTTCATCATACCCCCATGACTGAGTGAAAACTTGTCCTCAAGTTTATTACAATTTGGAAAGTATGAAGTTATTAACAGTACACATGAAAAAACACATCCACATAAACACTAACTCTATCAACATATCAAGTGCCCAAGTGTACAGAAAAAAAAATTACAAAATTATGATGCTCATAGAAAATGAAATTGAACACCCTAACAACAATGGATTCTCAACCTTGCCGAAATGCTAAAATCATTGGAGAAGATCACACAGTTCCTAGTGGCAATGGTTTTGACGGGCCTTCGTCAACTTTTGGTGCATGCAGTAGTTGAGGTGTTGATGATGGTTTCCCTGCAGTTGCTGCAACTTCGAGAGGTAATCAAAAAGCCTCCAACAATGCCCTTTTCTTATCCTCTTTACTTCTGGGATCATTCATTGTCTAGGTAGCTTTGCCAATGTGTGCTGGAATGGGAATATCCCAAGGACATGGAAGTGCAGGGAAAAGTTCCTTCAAATTGATAAACCAAGCATCAAATTATTTCCATTCGATATCGAACACTTGGACTAATTTCTGAACTACTGGAAATCATTCATTCATTGGGCGAAGTCCTCTGCAACCATGTGTTATCCTTCAAAACAGGTGCGCAGAACTTTGAGTTCCGCATTTTCTATTTCTAGCTTTTACTTTTTCTCTTTATGCACTTGTATAAATAATACGAGGTGGCCACTTATTTCTCTAGGTCTGACCGTAGCCTTCTAGCTATCAGCATAGCTAGGTTTGCATTACAGAGATAGGATAATTTCATGTATTCTGTCATTTCTTCAATTTGTAGCTCTTTGATACGGATCTCAGCTTGGTTGTACGCGTTCAATCCATCGAAGATGGGTTGCCACACCTCACCATCTTCCTTAAGCTGTTGGAGTGCTTGGTTCATCTTAGCCTTTGTGACTTGAATTTCTTTTTCATTAACTTCCTTTAGTAACCCCACTTGGTCCCTATAGTGATTTTTTACTTATTCAAACTTAAGGGCCTCATTTTTCCAAGCGGTGATTTCAATAGCTGATTTTTGTAACAAGGCTTGAACTTCCTCCATGGATAGATTATGATTTTTGGCCACCAATCTCCTTACATCAATGTTTACCCTAGCTAGCTCCTCCTACTATTCATGGATAAAATCTTTCATGTGTTGATTTTCAACACCAACATTGTGTAGGTGATAAAATTCTATGGTCAACCTGACATTCTCTTGACGAACATCTACCAAGTCCTTGTTTAGATGGTAAGAATGAGCATCTGTTAAGGACTTGTCAAAGATTGTCGACTCTTGTTCATTCTCAACCATCTAAAGTTTGGTTTGAAGTTGTTGAAAAACTTCATCCCTAGTGAGTTCACAGTTAAGGAGAGCTATATCATCATGTTGGGCCCCTAGTTGGGCAACTTCCATATCTAAGTGTTGATAATCAACCTGGGCTACTTCAAGTTGCCCCTCCAAGATGAAGCACTTTTCCCTTGCTGAGAGCAGCTTTGACTGAGTTGCAGTGATGTTTCTAGAAAGGTCAAAAACATCTAGAAGCAATTACCTAGTTCCCACTAGTTGGTCCAATAATTCTTCATGTTGGGCTACATTGATTCTACTATGTTGAGTTCTTGCAGACATCTGTACATCTCCAAGTCCGTGTACATCTAGTACAGGTGCTATAAGTACATTAAGGACTATAGCGATTGTATCAACAACCATTTCTATTGCAATTTCTTGTCCCTGGTATTGCATTACTAGGACAATCACCCCCTCTCCATCCTCCACGTGCACTAAGAAAGTAGTGGCATTTCCTAAAATTTCAAGAAATAGTTGTTGGGTGGACACTGTTACTTCTTGGACACTAGGGTCTGTTCTTGCAAGCACTTGTGTTCATGCAGTAGAAAACATTGACCTTGCTCTCTCTCTTTTTTTCTGAATGATGAGGACCACACCATTGAAGGAAAAATTACCATTTAACTTCCTGTTATGAGAGGATATGGAGTGGTAAGAAGTCCATGAGGACACTCTCCCATACAAGGGAATAGAAAAGTACGAAGAATGTTACATTCCTCTTAATGTCACACCCTATTCAAACTATTGGATCCTCCTCAAGTTTGGAAACTACGGAAGTCACAAATTAATTAAAGTTGTTTTTAATGAAAAGGGATTGCATGTTTTCAAAATAAGGAAAACCATGGAGTGGGTGGATGGGTGGATGATGTGGACTCACTGCCTGTTACATGAAATGACAGTATAATGTGGCTTCTTGGAACAAAAATGCTAAGGCAGGAACTAGATATAATAGACGAACCATAACATGCAAACCATCGCAAAGAGAAACAACTACACTAGTACATCTAGTGAAAATAATATAGCTTATTAATGAAAAGTATAAAATAATTGAAGGATAATTACATATATACATATAGAAATAAATAAAGAAAAAAAGAAAAAGTAAGTAAGAATGGTCAAACGTACGAACAATGTTGTAAAAAAAAGGTGTAAAACAAAAAATTTCAAAAACAACTGAGGAGCCAGTAGAGGTTTTTTTTTTTAGCATGGATGGTGATCTCCCCCATGACTAAGCTAGGAGGAGGAGATCCGAAAAATGGAACGAGGTTGACTTTGTGATGAGAGGGAAGTGACACTGGTTCGGTGGAGTTCATGAAAGGGTTTTAATTGTTGCATATTGACTAACTTTGTTTTCATGGGACCTGTAGGTTTGTGTATAAGTAGGGCCCTGGATAGAAAGGTTTTGGACATAATATAAGGTCCCTCCCATAGTTTTTGAAACTTAGTACATTGCAGTACATAGGTGGGGTTCCAATAGAGTACCTTATCTCCATGTTGAAATGTTACCTTTCGAATCCTAAGATCATGATGTTTTTTATTATAGGCCTTATGTATTTCATTTGATGATAGGGCTACTAGTCAATTCTCATCTAGCACATTCAAGTTGATGAGTTGTTCTTATTGTGCTAGTGATAAGTCAAGACCTAAGTCATAGCCAGTAGATAGTGTTCGGAGTTCTACCTGAATTGGAAGTTTTGGTATTTTCCCGTACACTAACTCATAAGGAGAGTAGCTGATAGGAAGTTTTCATGTTGAGTGATAGGCCCAGAGGGCATCATTAAGTTTTGTGCTCCAATCCCTCCTATATTTGCTAATGGTCTTAGTTAGGATCTATGTAATCTCCCTATTTGTGACTTTGGCTTGCCCATTAGCTTGGGGGTGATAGGGTGTTGTAAATTTATGTTTGACCTCCAAGTGCTACATGAGTTTATGAAATGTATTGCCTATGAAGTGAGTGCCATTATCTAAAATGAGTGCACATGGCATCCCAAACCTATTCACAATTTGTTGTTGGACAAACCATGCAACTGTGGTTGAGGAACAGTTAGTGACGGCTGTTGCCTCTACCCACTTGGTACAGTAGTCTACTATGATGATGATATACACCTTCCCATTGGACATGGGTGTGATGGAACCCATGAAGTTGATTCCCCAAATATTACAGGGTTCTAGTGACTGAATCCATTGTTGAGGTCCCTCCATTCGTGTTGTCATCTGATCATCTCACTGACATCATTCACAGGAGTGGACGAACCATTGAGCATCTCTGAAGAGTGTAGGCTAGTAATATCCTGTAAGTAGGCTCTTAATGGTTGTGCGTCGTCTAGCATAGTGGCCCCCACAAGGGCCCTCATAAGCATCTTGAAGGATGCGTAGTTTATCCTCATCAGGGATGCACCATCAAACCAAGCTATCTGCACACACCTTGTAAAGGTGTTCATTAATTTCCATGAAGTGCTTGGCCTTGTGAATAAACTATTGCTTCTTTTGATGATCCCACTCCTTTGGTAACTCTTGTGTTAGAAGATAGGTAATGGTGTTGCTAAACCAAGTTGATCCTATGGGCATTTCCTTGGCGATTGCTCTAGAGAAGAGGAGTTCATCTGGAAATTGGTTAGAGAGTGGCTCCTCCTCCTTTGTGCTATCCCATCATAACCAGGATAAGTGGTCAACAACCACATTCTCAGTTTCTTTTCTGTCCACCATAGTAAGGTCAAATTCCTAAAGGATCACGAGCTACTGTATGATACAGGGACTCATCGTTGGTTTGTTCATAAGGAACCGGATGGCACTGTGATCAGTATGTACAAAAACCTTGTATCCAAGCACATAGTGTCGAAACTTTTCCAAGGCAAACACCATCACCATTAATTTCTTTTTGGTGGTGGTGTACTTGAGTTGAGCACCCACAATGCTTCGGCTTGCATAGTGGATGTAATATGGAAGTCTTTGGTCATCCAACTGTGTGAGCACATCTCCCAATGCATAATTAGATGCATTCATCATGATGTGGAATGATCTGGACTAGTCAGGTACCCGTAGAATTGGAGTCTCTACAAGTTTTTTTTTTAGTGTTTGGAATGCAAACTCACATTCCCTAGTCTAGACAAATGGAGTGTCCTTCTTTGTTAGTTCCACCAATAGCTTGGCGATCTTTGAGAAATTCTTGATGAAGCGTTGATATTAACCAGTGTGTCCAAGGAATGACCAAACATCTTTTACAGTGCCTAGTTGACTAGTGATTCCTTGGATGATTTTGATATTTTTAGGATCCACACCAATCCCTGCTTGTTAAATTTGATGACCTAGAACAATGCCCTCTTGGACCATCAAGTCTCTTTTGCCAGTTGAGCCGTAAATTAGTTTCCATGCATCTTTTTAAAACTTACTCAAGGCAGTCCAAGGCTTGCTAAAACATTGCTCCATAGCTAGAGAAGTCGTCCATGAAAAATTTTACTCCATTGCCAATCTGTTGCTGAAAAATGCTAAGGATGAGGCATTGGAAGGTTGCAGGTGCATTGCATAGGCCAAAGGGCATCTTCTTGTATGCAAAATTCCCCCAGGGACTTGTAAATGTTGTCTTGGATTAGTCTTCAGGTGCAATCTAGATTTGGTTATAGCCACTATAACAATCCAAAAAGCTATACTAATAATGCTCCAAAATGGTATCCAACACTTGATCCACAAATGGAAGTGGGAAATGGTCCTTAAAAGTTTCCATATTTAGTAATCAGAAATCTATGTAGACTTTCCATTTGCCACCCTTAATTGGCACAATAATGAGTGGGCTGATCCATTTGCTATCTGCAATGGAATAGATGAACCCCACTTTCAGCAATTGTCCAATTTCATCCTTAATGATTTGCTTCATTTTGGGATTCAACCATCATTTAGGCTATCATCATGGCTTCATGGAGGGGTTGATATAGATCCAATGTTAGAATACCCAAGGATCAACTCCTTTTAGTTAAGGATATGACCACACAAAACTAGCCACCCATTTGTTCACCATCTTTAGCAATCTCTCCTTTTTTTCAGGAGCAAGAGTGGCATTGATGATTACAGGCTTGCCATTTTGCAAGTATGCATATTCCAGATTGGCCAATAATGATTTCAGTTCCAGGGGCTCCTATCTAAAACTTTGAGGGATCTGTAGCTTTCCCCAATCATCATTGTCATCAATAGTGAAAATTTGTTGATGGACCTTTTCTAGTTC
>MNCI01020078.1:45331-57937 GCA_015680685.1 Gnetum montanum
TTGCACCCAGAGTCACTGTATGCAATGCATGGAACATGCTTCTTCTCAATCTTCCCAAAAGGATTTTCTTTTAAAATTTCAAGGGAAAGATCTTGGAGTCCTAATCGTGCATCCACCATGCTGAGTCAGGCTCTTCCCATTATGATCAAAAAATTCCCTTGCAATTATCAACACAAATGACTAGGAAGTCAGCAGGATAGGACCACCCACAAATGTTGGTCACAATATCTTCTACCAATCATAAGGGAATAGTAATGGATTGGTCTACCAGCTTGAGATAAATGTTGCTTTTCTTCAATGGGGGTAGGTTCCAAGTTTTGTACATATCATGTGAAATCAAGTTGACACCTAACCCCAAATCCAAAGGAGCTTTGCATGGCTCATTTCCTACCACTTGGAGGTATATGAGGGGACTTCCTGGATCAGTCAATTTCTAAGCAAGATGACCTACGTTTATCCAATCCATCACAGTGTGTGTTAGCATGAACATTTGTACTTTGGGAGGTGTTTGGCTTGAAGGTTACTTGAAGGGTTGCATGTTGGAGGCGATTGGAGGTTCAGAGGCATTGGCCATAGGTGAATGTGAGGGTATGTTTGGGATATTAGGCTAGAAAAAAGGGTGTTTCCATGGTTTTAATTCTGGTCCACTCGGCTGAGAAGCTAGTTGTAAGTTGATAGCCCTTGTGGCATTACGTTTTTGTAGCTATGGTGGTATTTCTCCCTGCATAGGTGGAGCAAGAGGTAGATGAGTTAAGAGATGATGAGTAGGTATGGTAGGAGAATGTTGTAGAGGATAGTGTAGATGTGGGTTCTCCTCCCTAGGTGATGGAGATTAAGTTTGGAAGTATTCCCAGAGGTAGTAATGATTTTAAAAAGGTGCATGACTAGAAGATTCCCGTAGGGAGACTGGTTGTTGAACGTAGTACCCATAAGGATTTGGCTATTGGTAAGGGTACTACTACCTTGGAGGTGGCATCTCCCATGATTGTGGATGCTGCCATTGCTGGTAATACTTATAAGGTTGTGGTAGTTCTCCACTTGGATAATGTCCTTGTTGTTAGTGGAACTGCCTGGGATTGCCTTGTGGATAAGGCAATCTTTAGGGTGTTTGCGTTTTTGCCAAGTAAGGATTCAATGCATACATCCCAAACTCTTGTAAATGTGACACCATAGGAAAATACCCCTTAGGATGTTCATACTGGCATATGTCACATCCATCATCTTCCTCCGTGTTAGAGTCTACAACCCATTTTGCTACAACAACTTTGCCCTTACCTTTGTGGTAGGCATGTTCAGCTTCTCTTCTTCTATGCTGATCTCAATCATTACTTTGCTCTTTGGATTCCTCTGCAATTTTCAGGACACTTTGAAATTTTTCATTCAAAGAATCCCACATCTTGTCAACCTTGGCAAAATTTTATAAGAAAAGTTTTGTATGGGTAAGGTTTTTCGATTCACCGCTGCATCTAGTGGTGATTCCTCCTCATCTTCACAAAATTGGACTTCCTTCTTTTAAATGGAAGGGTCCCGATTATATTCTTCTACACTTTTCTTTTTCCTTAGTTCCTCCTCCTCTTTGGCTACTTACTCAATTAGGCACTACAGTTGATGGGCCCTTAACTCAAATAGTCATCCTTGAGCATAAACACCAAGGATCTTTCTTATTTCAAACTGGAGCCCATCTATGATATGGCAGAGCTGTTCCTGCTGAGAGGAGCCATGACTAGGGCATTAGTGTAATAATGAGTAATGTCTGCCCATGGTTGCATCCAAAGATTCATGGCCATCTTATTTCGATCCATGAATTTTTTGTCTCAGATTAGACACTTTGGAGTACGTTTGGTATTTATCATTGAAAATTTCCAGCATCATACTTCATTGCCTGATTAATTGTAGCTCCAAAGACTGGTACTAGCTTTCCACTTCCTTGATGAGTGTTTGGGGGAATAGTTTGAGTTTCTCCTAATCATTGTCTATATTTTGTAGGGTTTAAGCATCATGAAATTCTTGCAAGTGAGTCTGTGGATCATAATTATATCCCCATTCAAATTTGGGGATGTTGTTCATGTCAAGGCACTTGATCCAGCTATCTTTTAAGTGCTTAGTGGGTATTTGAACTACCTCAGCTATGTTTAGTATGCTCCCAGTAGCAAGCAGTGGTTCATCTGAGTCATAGTTTTGTTGATGGCCATGACATCCATGATGATTTTTGCTGCCTCTCCTTTCTTTACGGTGAGACTCACGTGATTGGTCATGCCTTTTCTCATGTCGTCCCTGTTAATCTTTGTGGTTCTGTCGATCCTTCCAATCACCATCACCTAGATCCTTCTTAAAACAATTGTGATCAAAGTTAGAACTTGGTGAAGACAAAGTGGAATGAGAAGATGGAGAAGAGGGAGAAGAGGAAGGAGAATTACCACCGCCATGGTGTCGATCCCCTCCTCTGCTCTAGTAATGGCCTCGATCTTCATGTCCCTCCTTTCCTTTGTCATGATCTTTTTTGTGAGATCCTCCACCACCCTGGGACACCTGATCATCTAATTTTTTACTTTTTATGATGGATTGGATGATCTGATGTAGTGGAGGAGGTTCAGGTGAATGGGAACTATGAGAAACAGGTTCCTCATCGTCATGTGGGCCATATAGGAACAAAGGATTACTGAATTTTTTTCCCTTTATGTACTCATGGCATTCCACTTGTTGCTAGTCTCATGCATGCTGTGCTTCATTTGGGAAATAGTCCTGATAATCATGATCCTCCACTACGTACTCCACACCACAATCCTAAATGCCCAGTCTAGGAGTTTGGAGCAGCATTCCAGGAACCAATCGATCAGGGGGTAATATGATGTTTCCCTCCATGTCCCACCATCGCATATGCTCATCCTGATGTAGGATAAAGGTGAAGATGGGTATATACTCATTTGGATGTGCGTATACCATCTGACATTCCTGCGGCACTAGTGGGTAGGATCCATCTTTCCTATGAGAAGAAGACATTCTTGATGTTAGATAACAAATAGATTGGTGTGCCTTACTCTTTGCTTAAACCACATAGCATGCATAGATTTCAATATACTAGGTCTGTTCCAACAAAGTGAATGGAAATCTTGCTAAGACTAGATAGTGCATGTAAGACTAACAGTCCTTAGCAACGATGCTGATGATGAGCAGTGACGTACCCTTACACCCAACCATATGAATCACGAGCGTGCATGCGCAACTCGGTCGAATTCTGCAGACTACAAGCACTTACATAAATAGAATTCTAGCCAGCAAAACCTCAGTTAGAATGGTCGTTATCTTCCCAACCTCACTTGTGATGTTTTTAAGCGATGGTTGAGTGAGATTAAGGCAAATGATTTTTATCAATTTTCTTTTTATCTTTAAGGTCTAATTATTTTAGAGTAGAAAATGAAAAGCTATATAATTTTATGATGGCTCTACTTTGTCGCTTAACTATCCCTAGCATAAACAACTGGTCCCATCTTCCATGCACATCCTAAACATGTCCTAACCACTATTGGCTTACCAGACGTCAAGCGTCACTAGGTTACCAAGTTTCAGGTATATGTTCAAGATGGTCGTGCCTATGGTTCTTATAAACTATGAAAAGGGATGTAACCATAAAATGATAATAATAAAGGCTTTTAGAATGATTAAAATATTAAAATGTTTTAATGCTTAAGTAGTTAAATCAAAATGCTATAAGGAATGTTCAAAAAGCTCATCTTTATTGTCGGTCATGCCAATGAGCTTAAGTACATTAGTGCTTGAATAAAGAGTCATACACCCTTCTGACTCCTACTACGAGCACTTGGGAAATATTCTAATGTTTGCAGAAACAAACTGCAAGAACTTCACTACAACTAACGCAAAAGATGCCATAAATGCTACGGGTGCACACATATTTATAGCGGAAGATAGACTCTATGTTAACGAGGTCACGTTAATGCATGAACGAATATGTCAATGGGGTCACATCATCGTACTAACAAAATATAGAGAGAAAAGAACAAAAATGTTGTTGAAACTAACAAAACTACTTCATGCAATTGAAAAGAAAACATGCAAACATGATAGTCATAGCCATGAATATGATAGAATCATCATCATCAACATGTATTTTAATTCATGGCATTGTGAAGTTATTTTGAACACTAAACAATGCATCTTGAAATTGCTAATAAGATTTCAAAAAATATTATAGGGTAAAAATGATGACTAAGACATAGAAGAAGGTTGTAGTGTAGATGGTAAAAGCATCCCAAGCCGAGCATGGACAAGCAAAGTTAAATTTTGGCATGGTTAACCATATCAATAAAAAAAATTAGAAAAGAAGATTATCTTCATCAACATACATGAAAAGATAGATAGAGAATTTGNCGATTATCTTCATCAACATACATGAAAAGATAGATAGAGAATTTCACTGAAATTCTTATAAATATCTAAAAGAAATATGAGGAAATTTTATGTTGAAGGTGAAGAATAATTATGTTTTATTTTTTTCCAAATGAGGTCAAAATTTGTATTTGTATTTAAAGCTCTTTTATCTCATTGTTTATCTATTCTATAAATGATGGGAAAATGTATTCTTGGTTACCCTTATTTGATTTCTCAAATTGTATTTCTTAATTTATATTTTATTTTTCATAGTTATCTTGTTGTAAGTCTTTGAGGAAATTGCATATTTGTAGTTAATGTGATAGGGAAGGAAGAAAGTGAAAGAGGAAAATGAAAAACCTACATTAGCTATTATCCTAGGAGCTAAGGCTAATCTAGAAATGCACTCAATCATATGACAAAAAGTAGAATATTGACATCCTGATGATGTGTTGCTCTTAAAGATACTTGTGACATAAAAAGGCACTAAATTATATGTTAATATGTTGAAGTGATTTTTTCAAGTTAAGAATAATCATGATCATGATTGTCATCCTAGCCTTGTTTGAATAAAATGGGGTTAGCTACATGAGCTCCTTTTAAACATTTATTTCTATGAAGAGATAAATTTTTGTTTAATTGTAGTTTTTAAAAAATC
Source organism: Gnetum montanum (assembly GCA_015680685.1). NCBI lineage: Eukaryota > Viridiplantae > Streptophyta > Gnetopsida > Gnetales > Gnetaceae > Gnetum > Gnetum montanum. Next base: position 50,376 of record MNCI01020078.1, read on the forward strand.
ATCTTTGATTGTTTTTTTTTAATATCTTAACATCGCATTTTGGAAATGTTTGAGCATTTATAAAATATAAAAAAGAATTCATCCATGAGATTTGGAAAGGTTTTATAGCCAGCTTCCTACCTAATGTCCTAAATGGCATGTAATAATTCAAGAGGTCTCATTTTCTCAAGTCATAGATGATAAGTAATAATGACCCATAGAGGTCTTGATTATAGTAGCCCATAGAGGCATGGTAATGAGTCACGATATCAAACCCTCGATATCAGATAAGCGATATCAAAGATGCCGAAGCAATATCAAACATGCGATATCAAAACCTGTCTCGTTGCCTATAAATAAGAGATAGGGGGCACTTGATTTCGCATTAGTTTTCTTAGTCCCTTAGCCGAACTCTTGTAGTTTTTCCCTTCCAGAGTTATAATTATTTCTGAGTGCCCGTAGTAGGAGTCATAAAGTGAACAGATCTTTATTTGAGCATTGTGTACTTGAGCATACCTTGTATCCAGAAATAAAGACAAACTTTGTGATAAACCTTGCTACATTCAGAATAGCTTAATTATTTCATTTAAATGTTATTTACTATTATTTTCTACTCTCATTAGTTAATTAATGTTATTTCTATTGAATTGTTATTATCCACGAATTAGCACACTTAGTACAACCACTTCGAGCATATGTGGAACACTTGGCAACCTAGTAATGACTAGCATTTGGTAATCGTAGTAGTGTTACACTAGTTGAGGATGTGTCTAGCAAGTGGGAATGGATGCAGGTGTTAGGACTAGTTAGAGAATAGTTGATTAGTTAAATCAAATTAGTTACTCAATTATTTTATTTCTCCATTTTAAGCACCAGGAACATAAAACATAAAAAGCATAAAAATCATATGCCTTAAGTTTACTTAACCATATAATTGTGCCTTACAAGTAAGCTTGGGAAGATAATGTTCGCATAACCCATCCTTGTTCTATGTAAGTGCATAAGGTCATAATTCTTGGAGTTCAACTAGATTGTGCGTGAATGCTCGTATTCATATCGTTGCGTGTAGGGGTACCTAGCTACTCATCACATGGTGAATTAATCGAAAGAGATTCAATTATAGTTGAAAGTGGAAAAAATAAACCATGAAAAGATCTAGTCATGTAATATAGCCCAAGACATGTGATGAATCAAGGGGTGACCCAGAAATGACCAATATCTAGGAGGCCTAAAGTGAATCATGAAAAGCCATCCTAAAATCTTCAGCAAAACTTAAACATTAAAGGGAAAAGTAGAACAATAAAGAGACTCAAATACATTGAAGAAGTTTTACCCTTAACATTGAAGAAGCCTTAAGGTAGAAAATATAAAGGTAGAAAAGCTTCAAAATTCTAAAAATAGAAGAATCAGATCAACCTCAAATAAATAGGTTCAAGTAGCCTCAACAAGAATTCAACAAAATTTTTCCATTAAAGAATTTATTATTAGAATTTTAGCAATGGTCAAATTTTATTTTTTATCATTTTCACTAAGACATGCTATTTAAAACTATCAAAATGAACTTTTTAAATCATGAATAGGAAAAAATATTATAAAATAATAAAGAAACATCATTGATCAAGTGTTAGAGTGTTCATCTAGGATATTCATAAAGTTAGATAGTTTGATATGTCTATGTTCACCTATCGTATCATTCTTAATGTGACATCCTATTCCTGGATGTTATAGAAAACATCAAATATAAGTAACATTTAGCATTATGTATAACTAAAATAACAAGGAAGGTGTAGAAGAGAATGAAAAGAATACATTGTTAATGGAGAAATATTATATTTGTATCATGATCAAAGGGCTCCTTGGAATTATCTCCTTGGTCATCTATCCCTTAGAGGTAATCCAACACTTCCATCATAGTTAAGCATAGAATTTTCCATAAGGGATTGTTGGTCCTTTTCCTATTCCACTTTAACTAACACTCATTATATGCAATTATTGGCATGGAAACTTGATATTGGTATAACTACTAATTCTCAAGTATAAATACCTTAGATCAAATCTCCAAAGATCATCTTAAAAGACATGATCATTATTACAACATACCCTTTTGATTCTTATTAAAACTTATCCTTTCAAGTATTGTTATGATAATTCCAATATTTTTTATGAAGAGACATAATCTTTGTTATGGAATAAATATCTAAGAATGAAAAAATAACAATTTACATCTCTTATCTTTTGTTTATCCTCAAATTAGTCCAAGTTAGTAAACGTTTCTACAGCTCCTTTGCTCCCTTCATGCTTCTATACTCAAATTCTTTGAATTATACACTAAATTAAGGTTGGATATCCTAAAGTTTTTCTATTTATTCTATAAAAAAATATAACTAACGAGAATACTTGAAAAAATAAATATTATTTTAACAATACTTACCTTCATCTCTAGGTAAAGAAAAAAGTGAATTAAAGATCTACGAATCATGAATCACCAGACCTCACCAAGATCATACAAAATGCAACTCATATCTGATTACCTAAATGAAGGTAGGGTAAATATTTTAATCCAATTATATTATCCAAGATATTTAATTATATTATTTGAAGAATAAATTAAATAATTAAATAAAATAATAATGTCACAAATAAAAGTAAGGTTAAAAATTTTTCTAATTTTCATCAACTTCAAGAATCAATGGAAGTAGTTGTAGTTCTGCCATAAGAGATATATAATGAGATGGATTTTTTGTGATGATAGAGCTTGATCATAATCTTCAACTTCTCCCTTAAAAATTAACTCCAACAACTTGATAATTTGAAAGAATCGAACATCGTACCAAACATAGTCTAGAATCCTTATAAAGAAAGATGTTAACCAGTATTCATTAGTCAAGGTAACATAATTAATGAATCTAGGTTCTTAACAAATAATACTTGTTACCATTATCTTTTCTCAAATTTTAGGGTTTGACTTCTCTACTAAAGATTTGAAATAGGTAGAGTATGCACTTGCTAATGGAACAGTAGCATGAGCTGATTAAGACATCTTCTTAAAATCAGGTTTGTTGGTTTCTTAGAGTAGAAGAAAGTAATTTTTAATTTTCTTATATAATAGGAGTTGTAATGTTATTTTTTCTCCAATTCATATATATATTTAATTTTTAGGGTTATTTTGACATTGGGACTATATCATATTATTTTATTTAACTATGCCCCACTTATCACATATATATATCCAAGGCATCTCTTGGAAATTTGTATTATGGAATCATCAATGTAAATTCAGAAGTAATTTTACTAGTTGATAACTGACGAGTCACCATTTTAGTTGAGCACGATATCGCGTATGTGATAGCACATACGCAATATCGCAGCCTGTCTCCTCATCTATAAGTATGAGGTAGACAGATCCGATAGGCAATTTTTAAGTTAGTAGTTAGAATTGCTAGATTAAAGTTTCTTTTTACATTAGTTTCTCTCTCAACCCTTTCCTCTCAGTGTATGCCCACAGTGTGGTGATTGTAATTGTAAAGCATCCTTATTTGAGTGTGGCGTACTAGGACATGCACATGATCAGAAATAAAGATTGAGATTACTTCATCATTACAGCATTTACTTAGCTTAATTATTTACTTAATTGTTGTTTACTGCTTTCTTAGTTAATGTCTCTTCACCCTAAACTCCTATTAAATGCGGAATGAGTACGACTTGATCACGAGCATTTAAGTATGACTACTTGGTAACCCAGTAGCGTACCTAGGATCTGCGCTTGGTAACCCCAGTGGTAGTCCTACACGAAGTCCAAGATGTGTATGGATGATCAAGGAACAGATGCTCATCGCACTTAGGCTAGCATAGATTCTCTCTCACACTCTCTCTTAGCTTAGTTAATATCATTTTCCATTACACCCAGGAGTAGCATTAGTATAGGAACACATCATACACCTCACTCTGGACTAAACCATGTGTGACAAGTTAACACTAGTCCAGATGGGAAGACAACGAACTGAGACCTAAGAATAACTGTCTAGATACCACAACTAGTCTGTCTATGACGTTCGATCGGATCATGCGTGAAATGCTCATATTCGTATGGTTGAGTGTAGGGGTACCTCACCGCTCATCATTGGCACCATTGCCAGGGATGGTGCTAGTTATCTAGATTAGTTATATCATACCTAGTTGTTGTAAAGGAATTAACGATATATATTTTAAGAAGAAAAGTTTACAAAAAGTCACATATAAATTCACACATAATTTCACAACCATGCCTCTCCTACAAGATTACAATAATGCCACACCTAGTGAGGAAATTCATTGGAGAACCAACGAATTATATGACAATGAAGATTGGGGTACACAACTCGAGGTGGGGCTGTCTTATAAACATAAACGAAAGCAACGTCATCCTAACGCATGAAAGCATAACTTACCCGATCACGATGAACCCCTACTGGCCACTACAAGCCTAATGCAAATACAAGAGGCTATTCGAATCTCCCATAAGCATCGTAAAGAGAGCTGCCTACCCAGGCTCGATTTAACTAACTTTCCTAATTTCTCAGGAGGCTATGACCTAGATCTGCAATGACATTTACTAGCCTTCTACGATGCTTGCACATGGAACAACATTGATAACGGTTGGCAAAAACTTAAGCTCTTTCCTGTGACACTCATTGGCCAAGCAAAAGTATGGTATAGATCGTTAAAACCAGATTCAATACATCATTGGCCAACATTGGTAGAACTCTTTAATGAAAGATATCAAACCTATGCAAGAGTGTCAACCTTGAGGAAACAAATCCAAGAGTGGAAACAAGCACAACATGAACCCTTGGACATGGCCTTAGAAAGATATTATGCATTGTTAAACAACTATCTAGGCCATGAGTTCTCCGAGGAAAGGCTAATGTACCATATCATTGATGGGCTTCGTNGACCAGAATATCAGCTTAACAAAGGTCCATAATCACAGAAAGGAGAAGTCAACCTATCTCAAGGAGGAAAAATCATCTTTGCCAACACAACAATCACTAGAAGAAGTTGAGGCAAAGATCAATAAGATGTTGGAATGGACACATAAAAAGTATGGAGAATTTATTGATATTATTGGAAATAGAGTTTTGACAACCTGAGAAGTAGGAAAAAATATCATTAGACATCCAGAAAGAAGGAATGAAGAAAATAAGAGCTCAATTGCCGATCATACATATGAATGCAACATCTGCCTGTATGATCACCCCAAGGATCAATGCCCAATCTTGTTACATTTATATGAGCATTTGGGAAGCACGTTACACCCAAAGTTCATACAGAGATACTGTGTTCGATCACAATGGCAACAATCCCAGTCATGGGGGAAACCATCCCTATACTAGAGACACCCTTCGTATTATTTGAATCCAAATGCTTATCTAGTCCAACATCCTGTTTCCCCAACTAGGTCAACATACCCTATCTTGTCGCATTACCATTCTCCTCAATACTATCAGGCCATGTCCTCAACACAACCACCACCTTGTGTACCTTACACTTCTCCTAAACTTCAATGTTCTCATCCTTTCCCTTCTTCTACATCGCCAAAAACTGTTCCTGAAGTGTTTGCACCATAACGACAACCCACAAACGTTACTTGTGCTACTATTGCCAACAGTAGTGAGAGACCTCCTCAACATTGAAGGCATCCCTTCTTTAGACATGACCGTACGAAGGGAAAACACAGTTCTAAGGCCACTGCATTCTCCAACTCAGCACAAGTTCAACACTATGATGCATCCTTCTCTTCAAACCCAACGCCTCATGTCACTTCATTAGGACCACCAATTAACACTCCAACAACCATATGACCCAATGAATACAACCACGGAGAGAGACATCCTGATCCTTGCATACCATCTTATGGTCTCAAGTATCATAGTGGATCAACTCGTTATCCGGGAACCACATCTTACAAATTGCCCCACTATGCTTACTATAATCAAGTGTGTGAACCCTAATGGGGTAGGTATGGCCAAGTTTCAATATTTCCAACATGCAAGGATCCATATCTTTCATTTATTAATCCTTGCCATGCTCAACCATTTAGTTATGGGGGATATCCCCCATTTTAATAGCAAACAGGATTAATAAATATTTTTCATTTTCTTTAATTTTACAATTTTTGTTTTCTAGTTTTTCATCTTTTAACTTCTTGTTTTATATTTTTACAGGTAATTTCATCTATGAATAAAACACTCATGTGGCTCATTGGTTGAGGTGTGTTCTATGTTATCGAGTCTCGAGTGATCAATTATGTGGATAGTGAACCATTACACCCACTCATCCATTCTACAAATAAGAGGTTCTATTCGAGGGTACAATGATATTCTTAACATTCTTAAAACTTAAAACTTAAAATTAATTTCGTGTTCATTGTACCTAGAATGAAGAAGGATGGACCAAGAGGGAATGATTAAGGTGTGACGTCAAGGGGACTTGCGGATTCTCTGTGGTGACGTCTATGAGAGTTATCACGAAATGTGGTTGTACTAAGATCCTTGTAGATCTAATACAAAATGGGAGTAAGAGTCATTACAAGGCACTCAAAAATCCAATTTTGTTCTAGGGGGTCCCACTGGAAAGACATGCACCCATGCCTGAAGGTTGGCGGCTTCTTTGGATTTAGCAATAAAAAAAAAGAGAGAAAGAGAAAAAGAAAACGAAAAGAAAAGTGCCACAAAACAAAAATCACTCCTCCCTTGAATAAAATGCCAAGTGATTGTACACTTTGTCATCATGGTACTCTCATAGTCACTCATCATGGGATGAAACAATGCGGTGTCACTGATCAAAGGAATGGAATTGGTCCTAATCTTGGAATGATGGGTTAATGACAATTAATCATGCTTTACATGCAGGATTCACTGTGCCCTAGGTCAGTTACCTTATGTCCCAATCTCTACAATCCCTTCTATACCCCATCTCATCTCGCTATTCATGTAGTTGCTGCTCGTGTCTTGTGTAGCATAGAATTTCTACCTCATTCTGGTGATACTCACATGTGTGTATGTTGTGGAAACAGTGTGGATTACATTTAACCCTCCAAGTGCCCACTGACACCTGTAGGTGTGCTTACGCAAGGGCATTATAGGTTAAAACCTGCTTTGGGGAGGACCCACTTGCGTAATTTTTGTAATTTTCACTCATAACATATCTTTCACACAACATTTATTACCCTCAGCATATCTTCAAAAAATGTTATTTTCCTCATTACTACCCCTATAATTCAACACGTTCCTCTAACCCATTACATAGCCTTTTTCTCTCACTNATGCAATCGCAATTCATAGAGAGAAATTGGAAAAACTTCCCCATGTGAATAGTTGGAAATTATGCTAAGTGGTGCAGGGGGTCACATATATATAGGTACATGTGACGCGATATCGTGGCCTATCGATAATTAGGGCACACACAATATACTGAATTTTTAAGGATTTTTTTCTGAAATGAATGATGGAAACTAAGGACATGTGGACAAGTGTTAAAGGGTTCTAGGGTAATTTAGCTAGTTTTGAAGGCACGAATAATTATGTGTGGGTGGAATTGATCAA
>MNCI01020080.1:0-11760 GCA_015680685.1 Gnetum montanum
GGGGACAAAGCATCCAATTCTGAAGATCTTTAACCTTTCAAATGATATCACTGCAACCTAGCCAACACTTTTGGAAGCTAAGGGCAAGTACCTAATCGCCAATGCCCAACTTGAGGTAGCCAAAGCTAAAAACCAATACTTGGTTGCTCGAGTTACAAAATTCCAAGGCCATTTTTCTGATCCCATAGTTCCTGATAGGCCATAATTAGAGATGAAGCTTTTTCATAACTTCAAGGAAAAATTGAAAGTGATCAAGAATGCCAAGGAGACTATGATCTTTGATGAGTCCATAGTAGCAACAATGGCTTACAACACTAAGACGGATTTATCAAAGATTGGTAAGGAGAATGTAATTCTTATGGAGGACAATCATCACCTATACAATGTTGAGTTGCAAAGGGAATAGATTGTTGAATATATGAGACAACAATGAGAGTAGCTTTCCAAGGTAACCATGGACCTAAGAAGACTGGCAATAGAAAATTACAATCTCTTGATAGAGCAGGCTTGTGTTCTTCACCAGAAATATGCAATTGAAATTGTCACTTGGAAGAATGATCCCCTTAAATTTGAAAGGATTAAGAACCATTACAAAGATCGGGTCAATCTTTAAAAAGAGATCAAACTAGTAAAAGCAAAAGTAAATGAGGCTCTCCAGTAGCTCCAATAAGGAGGTGACATGTGGCAGCCCATTGTTAATGAATAAAGCACATACAACAAGGCATAAATATGCCTCAAGGACCTACAAATCAAAGAGATGATAAAGTACATGGAGCTCACCAATCTCCATTAAGCAAAATTGGAAATGTTGGTTGCTGGGAAGCCATAGTCAAAACTAGAGAAGCAAGTGACCAACTCGTACCTATTGTACAAAGCCAAGTTCAAGAATCTTAAGGAGATGAAGCAGAAGCTAGAAAATAGAAAATGATCTACTAAATGTTCTTAGAGGATACTTCACTGGTCAACAGTCAATAGTTGAGAACCTAGCTTGTAGGTTAAGTGACTACCAAGAACTAAAAAACACTATCAAGGCATTCCATGGCTATGAATATGAAAATTAATGTAATGATACTAAGGAATAAAACTCACTGAATTTGTCTCCATTTAGCCACTATTGTTTTATGTATTTAATGAATTCTAATTTTTCTTCAAACATAATCATAAATTTATCTATTTCCACAACAACATCTATAATAGTTTTACATTCATTCAAATTGTGATTAAGATGATCATTCATTGCTTTTCTCTTATTGTAATCCCTAACTTTGGTTACGAGGTTCTTCCTCCATGCCCTCCAAACACACTAAATGCATAAAAACCTTATGCTTCCAAAAATAGACTTGATAAGAAATCAAATTTTATCACATGTTTGGATATCCCAAATCAAGGTAGAATGATTTCAAGTATGCTTTATAATGCCTCAATATTTACCTCAAGGCATTCATTCTAGTCTTTGAGTCATCAAGCATGAAAGAATTTACTGTCCAATTAGGCTCCTTAGCCTTACTTCTATGCTGGATCTCTAAAAGCCAAGCTATTATATCATTTTCAGTGCACCATGAGGATATCAACCATGCAACTGGAAGTTCATTATAATATGAATCAAAAGCCATCATCCTATGAAGATGGAACTACAAAGAGAACCACACATTTGTAATAAGAAAATGTCTTCCTCTATGTTAACCCTAGTGGTTTCTGAAAATGAATGATAGAATTAGTTATAATAACTTACACTATATTTGTTGGTGTTGAAAGTTGAATCCATTGCAAGGATACTACATTGAGATTGAGCTATTATCTTCTTGAGCATCTAGGATGACTGCAATCCAATGATAAAAGGGACATCTTGTTCTTGATTCTCTTCCTAGTAGTAAAAGAAAAAATCATTGGTTGTTTAGTACCATAGTTGAGTATTGATTTTATCATGCTCACTTTTCTTGTAATTAGGGAATACAATTTTCCAATTGTTGTATATATCCCTTTTAATTAAAAAATTATCCCTCTTTCTTGATAGCCCAAAGTCTAGCTCTCCCTTAAAAAGATCTTTCATATACCTCTCGTAGATAAGATCTATTGGTAATCCTTCTTTCCACATACATACTATCTTCTTGTGAACTTCACTGGAAATGTGTATGGATTGTGAATTTCTTTTATCTATCTTTGGACTGAGCATACCATGATAGTAAGCTCCTAATGTGTCAACATGATTCATTTCTTAATATATAATACATGCAACATGATCAACTCCTCTCATATAGCAAACAATGAAATGACATTGACAACCAATCTTTCCTCTAGTCTTGTTTCTTTTTTTGCCTTCCCTGGGTGCTATCCATGTGATAACATTTGGTACATACTCATAATGATAATTGAAAAAATAGACACATTCAAATAGGGTTGTAGTATTCCAAATTATGAATCTCTGTATTATAAAACATTATATGATAAATACAAAATAATAGTAAGTTACTTACATTATCCAACTTGTGTAATGGTTTGCTTATGAACGAGTATCCTTTGTTCATTTTTTTTTGTTTTTTAGTCCTATAAAAAAAACTTGTAGGGAAAGATCTCACTCTTCTATTCACCCTCAATAATATCATCTACTAGTTCCCTATATATCCAAGCAAATGCATTATCATAGTAATAAGACCATTGAATATCATCTTTTGAAAAATGCCTTGTTAGGGGATTTTGTATTTCTTATTGCCACACAGTTTCCCAAAAACCTACATGCTCCCATATTCGTTTCATTCTTCAAAAATTCTACATAGTACATACGCAACATACCTATATTGGAGATCACATATTCGTCATGAACTCAATGATAGATGATTGAAGTAAGGAAAAGCAATGTATCGTATTCTTCACTACCTTAATGAAACATGTTTTTATTGCTTTTTAATTTTATAATAAGTAGTGTTACAACATAATATGATTTTCATGTAAGCATGCGAGCCACATTTATCAATGGAACTTGCACTTTTCTTTATGGGATGTGAGGCATTGCGAGAAACATTTTAACACAATTCAATGATTGCAAGATAGACAAAGGAATAGTCTCATGCAATCCCTAAACCCTATAGACCTTTCAGTAATGTGCTACGAGTTTCTGCAATTTTAAGTGTCTTGTACTATCTGCATGTAATATGCACATGAAAAAATCCTAACATATAGCAACAAAGTTAAACATTGATAATTGATACTCAATAACCTCTTATTCCAACATTTTTTTGGTAAAGTTTGTATTTAAATTGAAGGTTTATGAATGATCATTCGATGATGGTTATATTTCATGAGTTTATAACCTAAGTATGACATTACAAATTGGAATAGTTTTCAAGTTTAATAACTCAATATAAGATGACTAAAATAAGAGTAAGCACTATATCTTATTACTAGCAAATGTTGTTCTATCAGCCATACAAAGCATGCAATCCACTCAACAAAGGTGCATCTTCANGCCATACAAAGCATGCAATCCACTCAACAAAGGTGCATCTTCAATCCCTTGACATTTTGAATTGGAATGAAATATCATTAGCTTCAAATACAATGTGATTAATCTTATCTTGTTTGCAATGCTCACAATGTCCTCCTGAAATGCACGCAATGAAAAATGATGGGGAAAATTTTTTTGCGATTGTTTTTATTTTTTATCTCATTTTTCATGATGCAATCTAATGCATGTTGCACATAAACTACGATATGAAGTAAAACATGTGGTTCCCAGTATATTAAAAAGGCCACAAGGGACTACGAATAGTAGTCACATGCAAATCTAACTAGAAGATATCTTGACCATCTCAATCCCTTCTGATGGGGGCTACATGAGGCTGCTACATGCAGTGAATCATAGTTTTTATAGAGCCTATTGCCAATTGGCCATTTTCCTTCCAGTGGCCCAAACGTTAAGAAATTATCAACTTCCAAAAGGTTTTCATGCCTTTTGGTATGGACTATGAGATGATGCTACTTGCACCCTCTCACAGTTTACTAGTACACTACTTCTGGATGACCCTTTGCCTTCTAGTTGCTAGAAATTCTAAGAAATTGATCCCTTCTAAAAGGTCTCAATGCCTTTTAATTGGTCTTATGCCTTTTGGATGACCCTCAACCCTCTAGAAGCCTCAAAATGCAAGTAGCTGCTCCCTTTCAAAAGGTTTTGATGCCTTTTTGCAACTTCAAACTCCAAGTAATTGCTCTCTTTTGGTAGGTCTCAATGCCTTCTAAACAATACTTAGCCTACTAGTAGCCTCAAAATGCAAGTAGTTACTCCCTACTAGAAGCTTCTGATGCCTTCTGATGGGGTTTGTGCTAGGTTGCTATGCATAGTAAATTGTAGTTTTCGCAAATCCTACTTCTGGTTGGGTGTATGCCTTCTAGTGGTCCCAAACATTAAGCAATTATCACATTCTTAAAGTTTTTTATGCCTCCTAGTCTAGAGTTCTAGAGGATGCTACTTGCATCCTCTCATAGTTTACTAGTACACTACTTTAGGATGACCCTATGCCTTTCAATTTCCAGAAACTCTAAAAAATTGTTCCTTTCTAGAAGGTCTCAATGCCTTTTGATTGGTCTTCTACCTTTCGAATGATCCTCAGCCTTCTATAAGTCTCAAACTGTAAGCTATTACTTTCATTTAAAAATTTTTAATGTCTTTTGGTGGGGACTATGGGCCTGTGCTAGGTGCATTCCATCATAGTCCATGTTTTTCCTTCCAACAGCTTCAAACTCCAAGCAATTGCTCCTTTCTGGTAGGTCTCAATGCCTTCCAAATGGGCCTATGCTAGGCAAACCTACTCATAGTGCATGTTCCTACCTTTGGGTAGCTTTAAACTCCAAGAAATTGATCCCTTATAGTAGGTCTTAATGTCTACTAGTGATCCTCAACCTATCATTAGCCTTAAAATGCGAGTAGTTGCTCCCTTGTAGAAGCTTCTGATCCCTTCCAGTGGGGTCTACGTGAGGTTGCTAGGCATAGTGAATCGTAGTTTTCATAGACCGTGTTTTTTGTTGCTTGTCTGCCTTCTAGTAGCCCCAAACTTTAAGTAATTATCAACTTTTGGATGGTTTTCGTGCCTTCTAATATGGACTACAAGATAGTGCTACTTGCACCCTCTTGTAGTTTATTGGTACATTACTACTAGATGGTCCTCTGCCTTCCAATTGCCAAAAATCCTAAGAAATTGCTCCCTTTTAGATGGTCTCAATGCCTTCCAATTGGTCTTCCACCTTTTGGATGATTCTTAGCCTTCCAATATCCTCAAAAATGCAATTAGTTGCTCCATTTCAGAAGGTTCTGATGCCTTCCAATGGCGACTGTAGGCCTGTGCTAGGTGCACCCCCTTGCAATCCATGTTTCTGCCTTCCAATAACTTTAAACTTCAATAAATTGCTTCCTTCAAGTAGGTCTTAATGCCTTCCAGATGGTCTCAATGCCTTTTGAACGACTCTTAGCCTACCAAAAGCCTCAAAATGCAAGCTATTACTTCCTACTGGAAGCTTCTATTGCCTTTCAGTGGGGGCTGCATGAGTCTGCTAGGCATAGTCAATTGCAGTTTTCTTAGAGCCTACTTCTAATTTGCTACCTACAAGCATATGCTAGTTGCATGTCCTTGTAGGTTATTAGATGTGAGCGTATGCTAATTGTAGTCCATCGTTGTGAGCATGTGTATGCATTCATGTCCAAACAAAACACATCTATGAGCATGATGACACATTACGCATGTACACCAATTTACACCATACATACACATGCCCTTACCAACCACATCATCGACTTTGTAAGGGCCTAATGAGAACAAGAATAACCTTATCCTTGAAAGAAATATGACTTGTTTGCCATGCTAAGAAGGAATTGTCTAAGACTCTATTCCACAACAATAAAGAGAACATGCTCATTTTTGCACTTATATGAAGTTCTTATCCTGATGAGTAGCTACAAAGGACAACATCTGATTTTCAATATACTTAAATTGAAAATAGCACTTTAGATGGTTAGTGTATAGATTACATAGCTAATTGNAATTTTCAATATACTTAAATTGAAAATAGCACTTTAGATGGTTAGTGTATAGATTACATAGCTAATTGATTGAAACTTTTATCACTTGTAGTTATCATAGAATCCCTGTTCAAATGTGTTGATGAGACAGTCCTCGTTGACTGAAAGGACATCATCCTTCAATTGATCAATTCATATTGAGAAATTCAAAATGGTTAAAAGGGATAGCCTTTCTTTCATGTCATGTGGCTGACAACACCCTTCAAAATAGTTTCATATTTTTGCTTAAATATTTTCATAAGGTTCATTAATTTCTTATATTTTCTCTTATTTAGCATGCAATTTGACCAATTCATTAATTCCTTTGGTTAAAATTTTGTGGCTCTTAGGTACCTGTGCCTTCCAAATCAAATATTATTAGTAAAGTTTAAAAAAATTCATTACCATGAGTGTTATGAGACTCAGACTCTATTAGTCACTTGTTTTTGAAAAATAAACTTGGACTCAACAAAGTTACTTAGGTAACTGGCATGAAGGTCCAAATGATCAGTGGAAAATTAGATTTTTACCCCTTTGACCTTACCAAATATTCTCAAATTCTGACCTATCTCATGAGTGGCAAGTTACTCGGCTAAGAGAAAAAACCCACAACTCTGCAAGTGCTTGTGGAAACCCTACCAGTTTTGTAACATTGATCACCACAGCCTCAATGCTTATATTTTTCTAAGTAATTGTTCATGAATGGTCAGTAGTTGTGCAAAAGTTTTAACTTCTTTTTGAATAATTATGCCCTTGTGTAAACCTAGAACTTAGTGATCCCAAAATGAATACCTTACTGTTATTTCAAATGATAACCCTAAATATTTTGTACAACTCCTTTGATTACAAAAGCCTTTGATTTTGATAGATCCTTAGATTTAATTAAATGAAAAAAAATTTAGTTATGTTCACTTCATTATTTAAAAATGCATGCACTTTGCATATCGATGATTTTGTATAAACAATTGAGAATAAGATGAATGAGTGCTATATATGCCCGAGTCATTAGCTCACAAGCTTAAAGAGAGACTTTTAACAAATTTGGGGACATTTAGGTAGCTATTAGAGTTGCCTATGGTAATGACACAATAATCTAATTTGTCACATAAGAAGCAGCTTGATACTTGCCAAAAGATTGGAACATATATCTAACTGTCTTTTTTATAGAAACTTTAGAATTAATGAAAAACAACCTAGAATGATAAAGGAAGCTTACCTGCTAAAATAATTATCTAAAGTTCATCCATGCTTTCAGCTAGCAACTTATAGATGCAACCCATGGATTGCCAGCAAGACACCATGATTAAGCTATTAAGAAAAATGAATAAATGTAAAAATACATTTTTTTAACTATTAAATATCTATACTCTACATATAAATTGTTTAAGAAACCAAAACAAGCACAGAAGCACGTATCAAATGACAATACATTAGGCAATCTCAAAAACAACAATTTGTGAGGTAAATGCTGTATTCATCCTTCACCAGACCCTATTAAGTTCTTACACCATCTTGGTGATTTTCAACATTTATTTAGCCACAAACACATACAAATCGTTTCATGAAGTTCGCAGGCTTCTTCCACACATTATCAAAGAGTTTTGATTTATCAAGCGTCTGAAATGAATTCTTATATTTGTTGAATTTGGCACTGCCGAAGAATGAAATATCTGTTCCCCATCTTAGCTATCTTCCTCAATCTCTTTTTATTCATTGTTTGTTATTTCAAATGAGAAGCTGCTCTTTAAAGCAGAATGTTTATGACAAGAAGAATTTTCTTCCTCATTGATTGAAACGATTTGTTAAAGTTTTCTGGAGTGAACCACCCTACCTTTGATTGATATTTCATAGAAATTTACAAATACGGCTTCCAAGTCATGGTCAAGTAGAGGATATGGTAGGATGGTAAGTTCATTTTGAGTGTACAGCAATAATCCATGGTCATCCCAAAAAAGACACGGCTTTTCTTTACATGTGAAACCTATCTCCTCTTCCTGTTTGAACATATCTCTAAAAGTTGAGTCAAACTAGTTCACTTCAAGTTGCAGATACTACAAGTTGCAGATACTGATACTGATGGTAGAAGTTTACCTTAAAACCCTAAAAAGAAAAAGATTAAAAAAGAATTCCTTACGAAAATAGAAGAATTGCATCGTTTAGAAAAGATTGCCATGCTGAATGTCTACCAACATAATTTTGAAGCTGCGAAAACTGACTTGAGTTACTTCAACTAAAGGTACCATTCTGCTACCAAATACTTGCCGTGCCTTGTAACGATTCCAAATCATTCCGATGTTTGAGAAACTTATTTCACATGAAACTGTGGAACTGTAATAAACTAAAGCTCATGGTCATTTGAACAGCTATTGCACATCCAGGCCTTGCATCTTGAAACCTCGGACGGTTGTACGGATATGATATTTTTCTTAAAACAAAGTAACTTCTCCTTTATTCCAATTACCTTTCCAAGTGTAGTAACGCATCCAACATCAAGTTCCTTGCGTATTTGTTTACAATGATCCTGCATAGTTCCTTAATAAAAGAGAAGCTTAAACAGGTATCACATGACAGCCTTATCGCCATGTTATTAATAATTATAACCTGTATTATTCAGGGATACCTATACACGGCAAAACTGCGTTGAGCGTCAAGGCATTTGACATAAAAAAGTGATTCATTGGTTAATACTTTAGCTTTCCCTGTTTACATAAAAAAGTGATTCATTGGTTAATACTTTAGCTTTCCCTGTTTACATATTAGAATTAATGATGGTGCAAATTAGGAAGGGGGTACTCTTACAGCACTTAGGAACAGATTCAGTACAAGTTACTGATAGTATGCTAAGGCAAAATCTTCATTTTTATTTTGTTTGTTAGGATCCAAAGTAACACTTAAAAGGCTCTTTTGACGTTTTCATACGGCTAGGCACTCTAATCTAATTTGGTAGATTCTTAGAGAGCTAAATATATAAAGGGTGCTAGCTTTAATTTCCTTTACATGGAAACAGGATAGCATTAATGTGTTATAAAATATATTCTATACTAAAACGAGATTCACTTTGGGCTGGAGGGAGGTTGCTCTTAAGAATCTGTTTTGTGCTAAGCAGATAGGCTGACCTTCTCGAATGAGAATTGCTTGATGCTTTCCTATCAAATCCCTTTTCAGTGTACGTAAGGAAGAATGAAAACTAAATATTAGTTTAAATTTATTTATTTTTACCGGTTACTAGTTATATTTTGATTACATACTAATTATTTTACAGCTTAGCTCTTAAAAAGGTTGCCTTACCTCTTCTGTTATATCTTATCAAAGATAATGCATAGATAAACGTAATTTAAAACATAATGCATAGATAAACATAATTTAACAATATAATATTAGACATAATACTATTAAAAGATAAATAGCACTTACCCCTTTCTTCGTATCTTGGGGTATTGGCAAACTTTTGCAACATTTCCGGGGCTTTTTTCATCTCTCTTTTGGAAGCCTTCACTGAAGGCTTTTTTCAAAGGCCACACATCATAGGGAGCAACCTCATAGAACATGGGAATGACCACTGCTGTCTCTTCCTCATTAAAATTGAAATTTTTACTTGAATCTACTCAACTCTTTAGATCCAATCTAATGGACAAGTTTTAGAATTCCTATTCCGAAAGAGAGTATCACATGGGGGTTACAAGCGAAGAACATTACAATTATACTAATACCATCCTCATTTCCAATTCCATTCAACACTACTTTGACTGTGGATATCCTGCAAGATGATACAAACATGCCCTCTGTAATAGGCAATGGCAAGTGTTTCCACAACGCCGCTCTTCCCTGTCCAGGAATGCTGCAATACGCTTTATTCACAAACATCATAGATGTCATAACCCAAACCGAGCTCTTCCTTTTCCCCTGCTTCTGCTGAGATCCCCAGGTCTTGCCATGTTTTGCCGTAGCGGCACCAATTTCTGCACTTTAGTCTTCTTGTTGAGCAGCACCGGAAACCTATGTAATGAAGCCGCAGAGCCGCTTGCATACCAAAACCACAGGATCGTAGTACACACATTGCATGATCATTGTAACAGAAACATACAAAGAAAGTAGTGGATTCATCACGTTCCAGAAATGGAAACTCTCTGCTGTTTATTGAACTCGAAAAGAACCCATCAACCTTAGCGGGTGCTTTCCGTGGTAGATTATCTAGGATACGATATTGCAACTGGTAAGTCTCTGCGGTCCCAGCATATATTTTTCGGATGGGTTTTTGTGCGGCACCCAACTTGCAACGCTTTAATTTATTTTTTTTCCCCAAGTTTAAATGAAGCAAACTAAAATTATTATATTCCAATGGCGATATTCTTCTATCATCTATTGAGTTTAAAAAAATTTGCACACACTGGCAGATGCAAGGCATTTTAAGTTAAAGAGCTGTGAAAGGTATGCCTTTTCTTTGTTTAGAAAAGCAAGAGAGGTTCCATGACTTAAAACAGATGCAGTTGATATGAGATCTATGTATCAAAAGAATCTGATTAGTGTTAGCTAGGAATGGAGGATTCATGATTCTGAACATGTGCCTAAAGAAAAAGTGGGGATGGGTTTGTAGCCGGGGACGTGATAGAGAAAATTTAAATATACTAGTTTTTTTAATAATTAAATCTTATATATCATAAAACTACATTATATAGAACAAGTACAACATAAATCCAAAATATTGTTAATGCCTAAAAATTGCATACAAGATTGCAATATCACCATTAAACTGAAGCAAGAAAATTTGCAAAGGTATAGCCATAATTTGACCAAACATATAATTTCTGCAACAACCAAAATGAAAACCCTTTTGTTACTCAATCCAATATTTTCAAAAATGAAATTAAGCCTCAAGCCTCAACCAAATTTGTAACAAATCAGGTGTGCTAATACTTTTGTTCAGCAACTACTTGTGAGTACCACCCTAGGGACTACTTGTGAGTACCACCCTAAATTTAGCATATCTGTTTTAAAATCTCATTATGACTTCAAGATGTGTTGCAATATTACTATTGTATCGTGTTGTATCATTTGACAATACGTATATTTAATGGTCTAAATCAGATGTATTTAATTATTTTCAAGATTTGTTAAACTATATGTTTTTTAAACAAAATTTATTTATAACTCATCATTATTGTAGCCTTGTCCTAATATAATGGGGTTAACTATGAGTTCTTTTTTGTCATTTATCTCCATGAAAAGCTGTATCTTTTATCATTTGCAATTTCTTTAAATAATGTCCAATCATTTTTTTTCTGTCTATTTTGGTCTTCCTTTGGCTCTCATGGAACAATGTTATATATGCTTTTTTAATGGGCTCATTATTTAATCTTTTTTGCATATGTCTAAACCATTCAAGATATCACTTCTATAATTTATTTGAAATATAAGCAACTCCAAGTCTTCTTGTATTGCATAATTTATTTATTTACATTCATCATCCATCTAAGCATTTGCATTTCTACTATATTAATTTATTAATCATGGTCTCTTGTGACAACATGGTCAAGGTTGGCCTCAACACTTAGCCCCTAAACTAAAAATTACATGCAAGTGCAATGAGCAATAAAAATTATGAAATTTTAAAAGAGAATGCAACAAATAGAGAATCAAAAACATCACAAAATAGGCAAATAAAAACTTAAAAGTAAACTATAGTGATTTAAACATGATTAAAATAACTGTATAAT
>MNCI01020084.1:14603-31321 GCA_015680685.1 Gnetum montanum
TGAGCTTCCTTTACACTCAAGAGAAGGGTATCAAAGGAAAGACCTTAAACATGTAGTATGAATTTGAAGCTACATTAGTTAAATAGTTCCACCTCCAAATCATAAAATAGGTAGAAATATTTAAGATGAAATTTTTAAAAAGCTCTAGTAAGTTGAAATAGTTCATCAATGCTTCCAAGGAGTTGATGTTATTGATTCTTAATATGAGATATCAGAATTGATTCTTTAAGTTTGTAAATGATTTACAACCTTGGGTATAGTTGGAGCTATGATTTCATTGTATTAAAACCTTGTTGGAGGTCATTACTATTTGATTAGTGGAGAATTCCAACACTCAACCATAAAAGGCATAAGTAATCATGTGCAACCAAATGGTAATTCATGAATGGAAAATATAATTTATAAGTTAGTTGATAAAAGGTTTGTGATTGTTATCTTCTCACTCATAGTTAGTGAAGTGAAAAATGTATGGTTTAACTATTAGTGAGCTATCTAATTAAATCATGCTTCTTGGCATTAAATATGCTAAAGGGAAACATCTTAGAAGTAAGTATAAATTCTATCTCTAAGTACAATGGAAATATAAAACTACTCTAGCCTAGTGGTGATAACTATATATTCCTATTTTTTTGTACATGTCCTAGGATAATGTAATTATTACTAGAATTATTAAGTGACTTTACCATTGAGCAAATAAAGCAAAGTCACTTCTGGATTACCAACCAATTAGACTTTATGCTAAAAACTAGTCATACTTATGTTGCCTTTACTAATGAACATGGTAATATTAAATGACTTTGGTAATGTAAATGATATATTAAAAGTAAACAAAATTGAAAATTAAATCTATTCTATGTGAGATGTTCCAATGATAAAGAATAATCTCAATCTTTATTATCATTCGTGAATTTTTTCTAGGAATAATATACTTGAATAAAGGTGTCATAAAACTATTAAGAATCATACTACAGGCATACATAACTAACTTCAACTATGTGAAAACAAACTCCAAGAATTTTTCTAAGTATTCGAAAAAAAATATTTTGTTTATCATGATGATAAGCTTGTATTATAGTCATGACTATGATCCACTAGATCATATCTATGACATCATATATTATGATACAATATTGCATTGATGATATTGTAGTCTTTTACAAAAAAAATTTTATCATACCCTCATGACTAACTAAAAACTCATCCTTGAGATCAAACAAATGAAGGGTAGAGTTCATTACAACCTGTGGAGTTTCAACATCATAACATATATAGATGAATAACTCTAACAAATGAATGTTTCAACTTTGTTTGAGTGGTATTACAAAGTTATCATATAGTGCATGTCCGATAAATAATAAAACAAAATAAAATAGAATAAAATTAAGCTTGATGTAGCCTTTTTAGTTTACTACTAGTGGTGGCACCTCCATTGGGTTTTCTTCTTTGTTATTTGGCTTCTTAAATTGGTACCTATTTAGTAGTGCTCTCAAATTTTTTTTTCAGACCTAGGATCCTACACTATCTATGCTAATTCAATAATATTTATAAGCTTTGGTACTTTCCAACAACATGATAGTTGTAACAACATTTTACTGACTCTAGCATATCATGATGTAAATTTTGTTATCTATACATCAAAGGCTTGGTCTTCTTTTGTAGTTCTTGATAATTAGTCATTTGGTCAAATTTTCTTCAGAATTTTTCTAGTCTTAATAGCTTTAATTGACTACTTGAAATTCAAAGTTTTCAATATGTATTTTTTCCTATGTGTCTTTTCTATCTCCAAACTATTTCATACATTGAAAACATAATAACCAATTACTAATCTAGCTCTATTCTTGTTCTACCTATTGTCAACATGGCCAAGTTAGTGTAGTGTAGATTTTTTAACCCCATGCACTCTATTAAATATTATATTTACAATTCCTTATCCTTTAGCTTATCTTGGTGGATAATGGTAATGGTATCCAAGATGGATTATTAATCAGGTGTTTGTTGCATAATGTAATTAATCCTAGACTTGGTTATATGGACTTTTTGATGTGGTTAGTTATTACCTCTATTTCTCTTACTGTATCTTGATCTTGCATTACCAGTACAATTGCTTTTTCACCAACTTCTAACATCACCTGAAATGATGCAGTGTTTCTAGAGATCTTTTGTCTTCAATCATCATTTTTTTCTACTTGCAAAGATATTTGGCTACTGGTGGGTCTAATGGATGCTATAGATTTACTTGGATTATCTCTAACTCTATACATGTTTGAAACTTGTTTGCTATCCCAACTAATTATTTCTCCAATTTATTGCAAATCACTCATGGAAGGCCTATAATTGGATTGTTGTATTGGAAGTGCACTTGGTCCTAATCATTTTCTATCTACGATTAATCGACTAGGTCTTGCCTATTATATTCCTATGGCCACAATTTTTATGGTTAGTGTTAACCCTATTATAGCCTTAGTGCCTATCAATGTTTCTACATGATCAATCTTAGGTAGCACTAGCTTTGAAATCTATGCATATAAAGAGTTTTAGGCTGTTTGGAGAACATCATCTTTAGAACTCAAAAATTCCCACTTGACTGCATAACTTTCTAATAAGATAAGGGAAAGGAAGAGCATATTTTTTTATCTTTCTTGCTAAAAAATTTCTTTTTATTTCTAAAAATAATAGATGACTTATATTTGCTTAGAATTTACCTCTTGATATGGTACTTTGATAATATATGTGGAAGTCCTACTGGGTCTCTTGATTGAAAAAATTTAATACATCCCAATTTTGAAATAGGTCTTCTATATAGTAGATAATCCATTATATTCTTTACCTATGATCCTATATGCCCTTTATAACCATAGATTCCTTACATCTATGTTAGACCATGTGGAGATTTAAGAAATGTTGGCTCCAACATTTGGTATATTTAGTACCCTAATAGTAGCTTTCAACTAAATATGATAATGTTATTCCTTTGATCTTCACAGTTTCATCATCCTATTTATTATTTTAAAATTGATGCACTTTCCCTAAATATCATTCACCATTACATGAAAAGGTGGAGTAGAGCAGTGATGTTTGAAGCTATTTACAAATCTCTGCAACTACAAACTCCAAGGACAAAGTTTAATTTTACTATCATAGTGGACATGATAAATTTCTCTTAGATGACATGAAAGCATTCATTGAAGAGTGTGAGGTGTTTTTCTTACTCAAGAACTAGTGGTGCATCAGCTTCTACCTATGTAGACTGTCCTACTATAAGTATAGGCTATTGCATTGAATAGTATAGCTTCCCTTTCTTTGTAGAAGGAGTTTGATCTATACTTCATGCTCTTTTTCTTCCTTAGGTCTCTTTTTCTCTTTGTTTTGACAATCATCCAAATTTAGTTATTTATTTAAGTGGCATATGCAATTATAAGAAAATTTCATATTAACTAAAAATTTCAAAAAACCTTATAATGGTTCATAACCCTTAATTAGATCTCATGTTTTTATTTAAAAAATTATACCTGATCAATTTTATTTTTTAATTTGTATTGAAAAGTTAGAAAATTCTTCAATTTAGAAAAATACCTCATTTAGAAAAATGCTTAATTAAATAATTTTTTGAATGAATCAAGAACAATTTTAGCTTGAAGATCCATCACTATCTTCAATTTATTATTTATAAAGTATTTACATAGTTGATTGGGAAGAAATATTAAGTTTGTTAGCATAGATTAGTGCAAAAATTTATTATTTCTTATGATACTAACCGTTAATTAATCTTTCAGAGATTACAAAAAATTTTCACAACTTGGAAAAGGTACATGTAATGCTCTCCTCCAAAACTAAGATGGTGATTCCAATAGCAAAAGAATTGAAGAATGGCTTAAATTGGGCATGTGGTCAGGAAGATATGAGGCTTTAAATGTTGTCTAATAGAAAAACAATGGACTTCCCTTATATGAAATGCCCTAAATGAACATTTTTTTAATAGTCCATCCCTATATATAGATTTTTATATGAGTGATATCATAGATGTAACATCATTGATGTAATATCACATATCTTGTGATATCATATCTATGATATCACCTATAAAACATTTTTAAAATTTGATGAAAAAAATTAATTAAGTGAGTAGCCTAGAAGATGTTAAGGTAATCCAAGGGGGTTATAATCATAGATGATGCTTAGAAGGTGGAATTTTGATATCAAAATATTATTAAAGAAGTTTGAAAAAGGTAAATTGACTCAAAACTTGAAGCATGCTAAACATCCTAGAGGTATTTCGAATTCCAACCTAGCATGTGAAACAAAGTAGAATTAAGAGGTTAGATATGAATAATATCCCTAGATTTGAGGGTGATATAAGTTAGATCCATAAATCCATATTCAAGCTCTTCATGATGCTTGTGCCTTGTAAAACATAGAAAAAGATTGGTGAAAACATAAGCTATTTTCCAAAACATTCATAAAATAATTAGAAAGTTGGTACTACTCTTTGGAGCTAGAATCAATTCATCAATGGAGTATAATGCTTGAGCTATTTAATGACAAATATTAGACGTACTCCAGACTATCCAACTTGAGAAAGAAAATTGAAAGCTAGTGACAAGGAACATATGAACCCTTGGATGTAGCCATGGACCAGTATTATTCTCTTTTACATAGATGTCCTTTCCATGATTCTTCTCAATGGGAGTAGCTTTGCCATATCATAGATGGGATTTGATCAAAAACAAGGAGAAGTTTTGGGATCTATGCCTAAGGGAGATTATCAGAACTAAGGACTCATTAGATTTAAAGGTTGATTAAATAGGTTACAAAAGAAGAAGGAGAATTGAGGAAATGAAAACATGCTAAAGAATATAATTAGGACACTTCCATTGGAAAAATGGAATTCTAATTTCATCCACTTGATGAAGTGGTGCAATGGAAAACCTTTCCAATTCAAGAATCTATTTCTAAAATCTCAGCCAAGGTGGAAAAAATGTGGGAATATTTGGATGAAAAATTTCAACTTGCTCTTAAAATTATAAAAGAATTTAAAGAGCAAGGTAGTGATTATGATCACAAGAGAGGAAAGGAAGCCAAATAAGCCTACCAAAGGGGTAAAGATAAAGCTACTACAATAAAAGAGGTTGTGGAGTTAGAATTAGATAATGATGGTGGATGTGACACTTGCCAATATAAACATCCTAATTTATGTTGCTCTATTGTATCATACATGTAGGAATCTAGGATGTATGCTTTGGATCCTAGGCTAAAAATAAGGCAAGTTCCTAGAATATTGCATTATCCTCAAGGCAATCCGAAGTAGTTCGACCAACAACAACCTTAATATCCAAGTGGAGCTCCATCATAACCATGTAAGAAGTATCATCAGTGGTAGCACCCACACTCATGGGTAATGCCATTGTTGAGGTAGCAATATCCTTATAGACAACTAGATTCATATGGGTACTATGTTTAGCAACCCATGTCTCCATATGACTTTTCTAGTTATGTCTTATTCCAACATTATTACTACCCTCTAGAGTATCACAAAACTCATTCTCCATCTCCTAGAAGGGAATCCTCATACCTTTATCACCCTCCTCATATTTCAATACATGTCCCTCCATCCTTAACCCAATTACCACCTGCTCCATCCATGTAGGTTAAAATTTCCTCATAGTTGTAGCAACGTAACGCTACTAGGGCTATTAACTTATAGCTGGCTTTGTAGTTAAGTGGCTTAGAAATAAGATCCTGTAAAAGACCATTCTTCTGAACCAGTAACCCTATAAAGCCCTTACTAACTCATGTAGCTAGTCATCTTATGTCTCCTTCATCCTTTTCATCTACTCCTTTTGAGAACCCTTCAAATTAAATGCATCCCAAGATCCATCCAGTCATGTTTATCAACACTGTATCTGATTGAATCACAGTTTGAAGCCTTTCTTGGAAAGGAGCTAATCCTAGAGGTTCCCTCATCTACTTGCAGATTTCTAGGAATGAGCCATGCAAGGCACTTTTTATTTTAGATTCTTGTGTCAATTTAATTTCTTATAAAATATACAAAGCCTAGAACTTGCCTCCTCTGAAGAAGAACAACATTCATTTAGAATTCATATATTAGTGCATCATTGATCCCATGGGATTAGTGAGGGAGATTGTGAACATTCTTTAGGGGTGGCCTTATCTTATTGATTTCTTAATGATCAAGGTTCACAACTATAAGGGGGATTTCCAAATCATTATAGGAAGGGCTTGTTTAGGCATTATTGATGTGTGAATTTTCATTAGAGATATTTCTCTAGAAATATCCAAGGAAAATGCTTTTGGAAAGATTAAGAAGAAGAGAGTTCTATGCATTGCATATAGCAATATAGGGTGTAACTGTACAAATTATGATCTATAAAAAGCACATTAATCAAAATATGTAGATAGTATGAAGATAAATCTAAATTCCAAAAGTTCTTGTACATAGCAACCACAAAATAGGAGGGCACCCAATGGCTGATAGTTGATCTTTAAAGTAGCACACTTTGCATGGAACCAACTAAGAGCTTAACATGTGACTATGTTGAAGGCATGGATGAAATGGAGCAAGTTGATTACCAACTCTTTGATGATGAACCTAATGCCACTTATTAGGGAGAGTTCAAAATCTCGAAAAATTTTAAACAAGAGCCCTTAGAGCTGAAAAATCTACTTGTATGCATGGAGTATGCTTTTCTAAAAAAAGACAAGCTAGCAATAATCAATGCAAATCTTACTCCTATGCAGAAAAAGATGTTGAATATCATTAACAAATGGCCAACAACCTTTACTTGGTCATATCCTAAACTCATTGGGATTGATACTAGGATATGCTAGCATTGCATTTATATTGATACATCCATCAAGTTAAAGAGGCAATCATAGCAATGACAATGGAACCAAAAATTGAAGTATATCATAAAGGAAGAAAGTGAAAAAATCCTCAAGGAAAAGTTTATCTACTCAATTTTAGATAGCAAGTGGATTATCCCACTTGTGATTGTGCCAAAGAAAGGTGGCAAGTGGAAGGTGTTTATTGATTTTAGTTTGTTGAACATGGCAATGTTCCAAGATCATTTTCCATTTTCATTTGTGGATTAGGTGTTGGAAACTATTTTTGGGCATTATTTTTACATATTTCTAAATGGTTATAGTGGCTATAACTAGATTCAAATAGCATCAGATGATTAAGCCAAAAATACAATCACAAGTCTATGGGAAACTTTTGCATATTGAAAGATGCCATTTGTCTTATGCAATGCCCCTACAACATTTCAATGCCTTGTCCTTAGAATTTTTTAGTAGCAAATTGGTAGTGGGATTGAATCCTTGATGGATGACCTCTTTACCTATGGTGCTATGTTTAAGTAGGCCTTGGACTAGCTTGAGCAAGTGCTTAAAAGGTGTATGGAGATACTCTTTGGCTCAGTTGGGTAAAGAGCCATCTCATGGTTCAAGAGGGCATTATGTTAAGGCATAGAATTTCTCAAGCAAGGATTGAGGTGGATCCTGAAAAGATTAGTATCATCAAATAAATAACTTATCAAGTAGAAATTGTTGAAGATGTTTAGTCATTTCTTAGACACACTAGCTACTACTGGTTAGTCATAGAGAATTTCTTTAAGATCACTAAACCATTTGTCAAGATCAAAAAGTAAGATGCTCCATTCATCTGGAGCAAGGAATGCAAAAAGGCATTCCAAAAACTCAAGAAGAAGATCATAGAAACTCCAATTCTATAAGAACCTAACAAGTCCCATCCATTTCATATCATGATGGATGCATCAAACTATGCCTTGGGATTTGTGCTTATGTAGTTGAACAATCATAAACATTCTTATTACATCCATTGCACAAGCTGAAGCATTATGGGTGCATAGCTTAATTACACCACAATAGACAAAGAGTTGATGAAAATGGTGTATGCTTTGGAGAAGTTCAATCACTATGTGCTTAAATATGAAGTTTTTGTGCATACTAACCATAGTGCCATTTGCTTCCTTATAAATAACTTAACAATGAGCCGTTGTATCATATGGTGACTCGTAATCTTATAGGAGTTCGATCTTACAATGGTAGATCAAAAGAGAACTGAGAACATGATTACTAACCACCTATCTTGATTGCAATGGGACAATAAAGGGAAGAAGAGCCCACTTAATGATCAATTTCCTAATTAACTCCTCTTTATTAGTGTAATAAATGAACAAGTTCCCACTAAACCAAAATGGTACGATAACATCCTCACTAATCTTCTTACTTAGTAGATGCCACAAGATCTAGACTTTAGGAAGAGGCAATAGTTTCTTCGTTAGGGAAAATTCTTCATGGAAACTAATGAGGATCAAAGTGTCATGTCGATGGACCCCTATTGACATGGCCTCATCTATGGGCCCTTGTTGAGGGGGCCCCATTTATGTGTTGTTTCCCCATTGATGGGGTTGTATCGACGTAGCATTTTCTATGTCTACAGGGTCTTGTTGACATAGCCTTGTAATAAAAAATATAAATATAGGGAATCTTGTCATAGTTGTAGTGGAGCCCTTGCAATTTTTCCATTTTAAAGTTTGAATATTTCTCTAAGTGCCTATAGTAGAAGACAAAAAGTGTATGGATCTTTATTTGAGCATTATTGTACCTCAACCATATCAATGTGTATGGAAATAAAGATGAGTCTTTTGATCAAACCTTGTAGTACTTAGAATAGATTAATTATTTATTTATGCATTCATTATTTTCATTAAATATGGAATTAATTACATAAAATTAGACCTTAGAAATTAGTTAATTAATTAAGCTAAATAGATTAAACACATAAGTAAAAATGCTATGAGGGTAAACATGTATTTACTTGGTAATCCTAGCAATGTTATTCACTCAGTAACATAGCACTTGGTAACATAGCAATGGATACGTGAGTTCAAGACGTGTACAAAAAGTGGGATTAGATGCTTATTTTAGGACTAGTTAGAGATTAGTTAGTTAGATAAATTAAATTAGTTATTAGACTACTTCATCTCTTAACTATAAGCACCAAGAAATATAAAACATAAAATAATAAAAATCATATGCCTCGATTAGACTTAACCATACCCTTGTGCATCAGAATTATAATTGGGAAGACAATGAATAACCATTAGGATAAGGTTCACTTTCTAGAAGAATAGTGTACTAGAAACTATAAATTCTATAAAATTCAACCAGATCACACATGAACACTTCATGATTCATATGGTTGAGCATAGGGGTACCTTCAACTACTCATCATTTGCATCATTGCTAGGGACTCTTTTGATTAAAATGTGTACTATCTAAGATTAGTGCGCATTATTAACATCATTGGAAGAACCCCAGGGTTAACATCATTCTCAAATAATATAATTATAAAAGCACACTAATATTTTATTTTTTTTATTTTGCAAAATGTCTTCTTCTTATAGGTGTGATGATGTTAAACCACTGATGCCACAAGAATGCAAAGTGGTATATACTCATCTAGATGAGTATGTGTGTGACTTCATCTTCATCCTACATCAGGATGAGCAACTACAATGATGTCACATGGAAGGTAATATTATAATGCCTTCTAATCAATATATTCTTGTGATGTTCCTTCAAAATATTAAGAAGTTAGGCATCCACAATCTTCAAGAGAAGTATGTTATGCATGACTACAACTATCAAGACTACTATTCCACTGAAACACAATGTAGGCAAGATTGACACTAGGAGAAGCATCATGATTTTGTGAATGGGAAATAGTTCATTAATCCATTATTCTTGCTAAAATAAGATAATAATTAGGAACCTTACATAGGGGGCTCTCAACCTGAAAATTCTCCACCTCTTGTTACTAGTGATGGAGATGTGGCCTTGAATCTATAGTCCACAATTAACAATCTAGGTCCTAGAAAACATGGCTATCAAGGTAGGGGCTTGAACAACCATCAAGAAGATAAGAAAACTGATGAACATGGCCATGATAATCAAAGGTAAANGACCATCAAGAAGATAAGAAAACTGATGAACATGGCCATGATAATCAAAGGTAAATTGGGAGATATCATGGTGAAGGTAGTCATCCTCCCCTTTCATATTCTTCATTTACATCTTCTTCTTCTTCTTCTTCCTCTTCCTCTTTTGGTTTTGAAAAATGTCATAGAAAAAATAGCCATGATGGAGGTGAACAATGATACAATAATACTAATTTCCAAGATTATAATAAATTAAGAGGTAATAGTAGACATCATTAACAACATCAAAATGATGATGATGATGCACCTTTGCTAGTAACTTGAAGCATGCTTAATGTTATAGAGGTAGTCAAGATCCTAACTAGGCATGTGAAAAATAGTCAAATCAAGCACCTAGACATAAATAATATCCCATGATTTGAGGGGGGATATAACTCTGATCCATAGAAATATTTACAAGGCTTTCATGATGCATGTGCCTTGTAGAATATTGAAAATTATTGGTAGAAACTCTAGCTATTTTCCAAGACAGTCATCAAGGAAGCAGAAAGTTGGTACTAGTTCTTGGAGCTGAAATCTATCTACTGATGAAGTACCATGATGAAACTATTTAATGACAAATACTAGACGTACTCCATAGTGTCTAATATGAGAGGGCAAATCCAAGACTAGAAACTAGAAACACATGAACCCTTGGATGCTACCATGGGTAGATATTATTCTCTCATACACCAATGTTCTGGCCATGATTATTCTTAGAGGGAACAACTTCACCACATCATAGATGGGCTTAGAGTGGAAACCAAAAGAACTCTTGTGGTTTATGCCAAAGCAAGAATATCTATAGTAAGAACTCATTAGATCCAAAGGTTGATAGGATAGTTAGTAAAAGAAGAAGATGAATTGTAGAAAATGAAAAATATAGAATAATATAATAGGAGCCCTTACATCAAGAAAAGGGAGGTTCAATTCTGTGACAAGGAGGAATCATTACTCAACAAGGTGGTGAATAGGAAAACCTTGCCTATCCAAAATTTGTTTCTAAAATTTTATCAAAGGTTGATAAAATATGGGATGTTTTCGATGAAAAATTACAAATTACTATGAAGATTGGTAAAGAACCCAAATAGTATAATAGTTATCATAATAGAAGGAGGTAGAAAGATGCTAAACATGCCTACCAAAGAGGTAAGGGCAAAGTTGTTGTAGTAGACAAATTTGTGGAAATAGAATTTGATGATGATGTTGGATGTGAAATTTGTCAATATGACCATCTTAAGGGGATGTTGCCTTATGGTGTCACACTTGCAAGAGTTTGCAATGTACACACTGAATCCTCAACTAGTAAGGAGACAAGAACCTAGATAATGACCTTATCCACAAGGTAATCCAAGTAGTTCCACTAGCATCAATAGGCTTACCATCCAAGTGGAGCTCCACCATAATCATATGAGCAATACCAACAATGATAGAAATCACAGTCATGGGGGATGTCACTACCAAGATAGTAATACCCTTATAGGCAACTAGATCCATATGGGTACTATGTTCAATAACCTATTTCTCCATGAAGTTGTGCTAACCACACCTCATTCCACCATCATTATTTCCCTCCAAAATACCATTGAATTCATTCACCATCTACTCTAGGGGAATGTCCATATCCATCCCATCCTCTACATTTGCCTACACACATCCCTTCACCCTCAATCTAATTACCTCCTACTTCTTCATTGTAGGATGAAATTCCCCAACAGTCATGGCAATGAAATGCTACAAGGGTTGTACATTTACAATTGGCATTTTAGCTAATTGATTTGGATAATTGATCTAGGAAACAACCATTTTTTTGCCCCAATAGTCCTCCGAAACCCTCATAACCTAATGTGGCTAGTCACCTTTTATCTTCAACACCTTCCTCCTCTACATGTGACACATTCAAGAGCCCTTCAAACCAAACACTTCCTTAGATCTAAACTATGATTTTAACTCATGTTATTTCTAATTGGATTATGGTTGGCAACCTTTTTACAAAAATATTTGACTTGGTAAGTCCTCTTATTTACATACAAATTGTTGGACATGAGCCATGCAAGGATCTTCTTGATTTTGGTTCTCATGTCAATATTATCTCCCATGACATATACAAAGCCTAGAACCTACCACCTCTCAATAAGATCAATATCCATTTAAAATTAGCAAATGAATCAATCACTATCCCTTTTGGATTAGTGGATGACATTGTGACTATAGTTTGTGTGTGGTCTTATCATCCTAATTTTTGGGTGATCAAGGTAGAAAATTGTAAAGGCGACTTTGCCATCATTATGGAATGTACATGTTTAATCACAGTTGATGCATGAATGGGCATTAGTAACCTCTTCTTGGAAATCTCTAAGAAGAAAAAATTTGAACAACAAGAAAATAAGAATATTCCATGCATCGCATACAATGGTAACAAGTGTAATTGCATGTAGAAAATCTGGTCCATTAAAACTACATACATGAAAGCATGCAATCAGTATACATATGAAATTGATATCCAAAGATATCTATAAATGGTAGCCATAAAATATGAGGGCATCCAGTGGTTGATAGATAACTCTTACAACAACAGACTATGCATGGAGACCTCTAAGAGCCTGACATATGCTTATGTTGAAGGTATGAATGAACTTAAGAAAGTTCATCACCAACTCTCTGATGATGATGCTAATGATACTTGTTGGGGAGAGTTGGTAATCCCTAATCATTTCAAGTTAGAGTCCCTATAGTTAAAAACTCTACCAATTGGCATGACGTGTGCATTTTTAAATAATGGTAAGCCAATTATAATCAATGCAAATATTACTCCTAAACAAAAGGACAAGTTGTTGAAATTGTCAAAAAATGGCCAACAACCTTTTCTTGGTCATATCTTGAACTAACTAGAATTGATCCAAGGATATGCTAGAATCACATCTAAATTGATTTATCCATGAAGCCAAGAAGGTAGTTATAGTAGTGGTTCAACCCCAAGTTGAAGTAGATCATCAAAGAGAAGATCAAATAACTGCTCAAGGTGAGGTTCATCTTTCTTATAGTGAATAGTGAGTGGCTTAGCCCACTTGTAATTGTGCCAAAGAAAGGTGACAAATGGCAGCTTTGCATTGACTTCAAGCTATTCAACATTGCAACATTCAAAAACCATTTTCTTTTATCATTTTTTGATCAGGTATTGGAAAACATTTTTAAGCATTGTTATTATAATTTTCTGGATGGTTATAGTGGCTATAACCAAATGCAAATTGCATAAGAAGATTAGGACAAAATAGAATTCACAAGATCCTTGAGGTTCTTTGCATATCACAAGATGCTTTTGGTATATATAATAGTCTTGCTACTTTCCAACATTTGGTCTTAATCATCCATGAATAATAAATAGGTAGCAAAGTAGAAGTCTTCATGGATGATTTCTCCACTCATGGCACTACATTCAAGAAATTCTTGGATTGCCTTGAGGAAGTACTAAAAAGATGTGTTGAAATGTTAGGCTCAGTTAGCAAAAAAAGCAATTTAATGATCCAGAAGGGCATAGTATTGGGACACATAATTACTTAGGTATGGATTTAGGTAGACATAGAAATATAAGGGTCATCCAAGCAATCACACACCAACCAAATATAGTCAAAGATGTTTGATCATTCCTTTGATATACTTGCTACTATCAGTGGTTTATTGAGAATTTCTCTAAGATCAAAAATTTATTGGTCAAGCTTACAAAGAAAGATACTTCATTCATCTGCACTAGGGAGTGTAAACATGCATTCTAACTATTAAAGAAAAAACTCATAGAATCTACAATTCTATGGGCACTAGAGTGGTCTAGAACATTTCATATAATGATAGATGCATCTAATTATGCCCTGGGAGACATGCTTGCATAGTTGAATGATAAGAAATGTCCATATTACATTCAGCATACAAGTTGAAGCATTATGGATGAATAGTTAAATTACACCATAATTGGAAAAGAACTAATGGTAAAGGTGTATGCTCTCAAAAAGTTTAGGCACTATGTGTTTGGCTACAAAGTGTTTGTACATACAAATCATAATGCGATCAACTTCTTAATTAATAAGCCAAAGGTGAGTCCTTGTATCATATTGTGGCTCATTATCTTGTAGGAATTTGATCCCACAATGATAAATTAGAAAGGAACTAAGAATGTGATCATTGACAACCTCTCTCAATTAAGATGGAATAATAAAAAGGAGGAGAGTTTGCTCTCTAATAAATTTCTAGAAGAAATCCTCTTTATAGGAGTAATAAATGACCAAGGGCTCACTAAATCAAAATGGTATTCTTACACAAGAGATGCCATAGGATCTAGACCATAGGAAGAAACAACAGTATCTTCATCAAGCAAAGTATTTCATGGAAATTAATGGATACCTTTACATGGTATGCATCAATGACCTGGTTCTTTAGTGTTTCCCTGATGCAAATCAATTGTGCATTCTCCAAGATTCTCATGAAGGCCCTTGTGAAGGCTACTATGTAGAAAGATGCATAACAATAAAAATCCTGATGGTAGGATACTATTGGCCTACAATCTTTAGGGATGTCCACCAATTTTTCTAATCCTATGAGCACTATTAAAGTGATGATGGCATGACCACTCGAATATAGGGTTCTTAATAGTGGATTCAAGCACAAGATCCCTTTAACATATGGGGCATTAACTTCATGGGTTCCATCACACCCATGTCTAATGGAAAGACATACATCATTATAGTAGTTGACTACTAGACCAAATGGGTAGAAGTAGCACACATCATCCACTACTACTTGATTTGTACAATAATATGTTATAAATAGGATTTGGATGGCAGGTGCACTAATTTCTAACAATGGAACTCTTTTTATAGATTCCACTTTTTGAAAGTAGATGAAAATGCTTGGGGGTTGAACAT
This sequence comes from Gnetum montanum, assembly GCA_015680685.1. Taxonomy (NCBI): domain Eukaryota; kingdom Viridiplantae; phylum Streptophyta; class Gnetopsida; order Gnetales; family Gnetaceae; genus Gnetum; species Gnetum montanum. The sequence continues at coordinate 29,542 of MNCI01020084.1, forward strand.
GAATTAACAACACCTATCATCCCCAAGCCAATGGTCAAGCAGAGGTAACTAATAGGGATATTACAAAGATTCAAACATGATTATTAGCAAATATAGGAGAGACTAGAGCAAAAAACTCAATTATGCCCTTTGGACCTACCATATAATTTGGAAACTCTCTATTGGCTACTCTCCCTATGAATTACTATACAGGAAACTTCCAATGCTTCTGATTCAATCCTAGCTTTGTACCATCTCAATAGCTTGTGAACTAAATCTTGGCCTAAGTCTAATACAAAAAGAAAGATTAATCAACCTCAACATGCTAAATGAAAATATATTACTGGCCCTATCTTTGAATGAAATGCACAATGCATTTAGCAAACAATGATGAGACCTTAGAATTTGAAAAGTAAAATTTCAACTTGAAGATAAGGTTCTTTGCTGGAACCCCACACAAATACCCCAGAAAAAAAAGTTCCAAACATTGTGGGTGGGACCTTATATAATTGATGAAACTGTTCCTTTTTGGGATCATGACCATATACAAACTTGGGAGACCAAATAGAAAGCAGTTGATTACCAACTAATAAGTAAATCTTTTCCATGAGCCCAAGCAAGTCAATGCAACAAATACCTCAACAAATGGGGAACAATGCTCAATTTTTCAGATCTCCTCCTTCCAACATAGTCATGGGGACGATGGCCATCTATGCTAATCATCCTTATGGCTCCTTAGTTTTTCTATTTTTTATATTTTTTATATTATTTATTTTCCACATTTTTTATTTTCAAAAGTTTTCCTATTTTTGCATAATTTTTTGTTTTACACCATCATTAGCACAATTGAATCTTTTTTGAATATTTTACATTTTCTTATATATTTTACTTTGTTTTGTTTAAGGGTTATTTTTAAATTTTTACTAATAAATGTGCTTTGTGCCAATAGGACATAGTGGTGTTGTAGTTGCTAGTAATAGTGATTTTTTCTTAATGTTTTGTTTTCTTATGTCTAGTTTCTATTTGTGAATTTTTGTATCAATGGTAGTGAGTCCATGACATCCATCCATTCACAAACTCTAAGGTTTGTCTTGTTTTGTTTGAGATCCTTTTCATTAAATAAAATTTTAATAAATTTTTGACCTTGGTAGTTTCTAAAATTGAAAATGATTCAAAGGTTTATACAGGGTGTAACTTCAAGGAAACTCAACACTCTTTGTACTATTCTAGTTGGGTTCTTGAGTGTTTTCATAGACTTCTTACCATCCCATTTCAACCAATAATAATAAGTCAAATAAATTCTTTGCATAGTGTGGTTTCCATCAAAAATGGAAAAAAACATTATGGGAATTCAAAGCACACCCCTTAGACAAATAAATAGGCTACAAGCACTAATTATGGGACTTAAAAAACATGTTACACATGCTTTAATGTCCCCTATAACTAAGGCTTGCTCTCATTTCCTACTTCTCTTTTCCCTTATTTATTGAATGGTGGTTGTTCTATGGGAGCAGTTTTGTATCTTAAGGAGGTGGATCAGTCTTGGAGTGACAATGTGAAGTCACTGAAAGAGGTTGGTTTTGGTATGTACTAAGGATGGATCTTCTCAAGTCATTTTAAACACAAACTTCACAAGGGACTTTTTATGATATTAATTTGGAATTTCATTCCACTCTCTTAATCATCTATCTTTTCCATCTATAACTCACCTCATTTTTTATGTCCATGTTCTTGATTCAGTGTCTTGGTCGAACATCCTTAAATTATTTTGTAGAATCTTTCAGGTTTTGGTCCTTAACTT
>MNCI01020089.1:0-11618 GCA_015680685.1 Gnetum montanum
ATCCTTCCATAAGCGTTTCCAGTGTAGAAAAAGTTAGAACCCCTAAAAAAAGCTCAAAATGCCAATTTTGGTAGTCTAAAATGTATTTTTAACACACCCCCCCACCCAAGTCCAAATATAAGCTTGATATGACTTTTTCTACTTGGGAAGTGAGGCTATGACAACTTATGAGGAATTTTTCAGCCCCAAAAGCTAAATTATGTGAAATTGCATATCTTGTATTACAATTTTCACATTTTATAATGAAATTTCAGCCTTGGATTTCATTGGGTAAGGGTAACAATGTCAAGAAGTTACAACATGAGAATTCGTAATGGTGTTTCATTAGTCCCTCTTTGTTGATTCTTGGAGGATTGGCCTAAGAAACATTGACAAAGAATACAAAACATCATTGTAGATCCATCACTAGCATTCCCTCTCCATGCTTGGTTCCATTGTGTCAAACCATGCTAAAGAGTGCTTATGATGATGGGACAAGGATATTATGAGAAAATTACAATCAGAGCTACATTTCATCATGAGGGTTAATAATGAGTTCCAAATGTTGACATCATGGCTATGACATGTCACTGACATGTTGGTCAATCGATACAGATTTTGCACTTCACATTTTAAGGTGCTGGTTACTTAACAATGCATTTGAGGATTCAACCTTGCTCCAAGGTTTCTTTAACCACTAGTCTCCTCCCTTTACATGTACTTTCATCTTCATTATCATCTCTAGCTTCTTGGTAATTTTCTTTCCCATTTTTTTTCTTTTTTCTACAAGGTGAAATCTTCATTGGGTTTCTTTGCCAAGGCTTGTTTAATATGGTTTTCCTACTAAATGAGATGTGTTACATCCAATGAACTTGATGGTTTTTCCATTGAATGAGATGTATTATACTTGATGGACTTGATTTGGTTTTCCTATTAAATGAAATGTGTTACATTCAAATGGACTTGTAGGTAGAGCATGACGAACGAATGCCACATGATCATAATGCATGAGTGTCAACATAGGTTAACATCACTAGTTTAGGATAATGAAGGTTATAATTAGGCTATGGGTTTTGGTTCAAGGAAATGGTAATAGGATGGAAATATCATATGCACTATTGACATAGTAGGACAAACTCACCAAATCTTGCACATTAAGGTCACATAGTGACTTGCTACCATAGTGAGTTGTACCTTCTAGATGACTCCGGTCTTCATCCTAAAATAAAAACTCTAAGAGAACAAGAAACAAGACAAAGAAAACATGTTGTTACAATACAATACATAAGGTCAGATAAAATGATCAACAAACCAGGCTATCAAAGGCTACAATTGGTAAACCCAAAAGGGATCTACATTGATGTTTTTCAGTTCATTTGTTGTGCAAATAGAGGTCATGCGGGCTTACTTTTTATTGGCTGCATACATCATTAACGTTGACTATTAATGTTTGAAGAGATGATGTATTAGACATAATAAGGTTTTAAATAGGAATTATTGACTAGATAGGCCAATTCATTCCCATCCATGTTCACTATTCTCTAATCTTGCATATCAACCATAAGCACAGTACATGGCACATGAGTAAAAATAAGTAAATAATGCCAAAATGAAATAAAATATCCTAGTAACTAGGTAAAAACATGCTATTTCAAAATGCAAACAAGATCAACCAAGGATATAAGAGGTAGGTGAACAGAAATAAGATGGAACAAAGGTCAAATAAAGGTCACATAAAGGTCAAAAAAAGTTCAAGCATAATGAAAGTATAAGAAATAAGGCCAAACATGGTCAATGAAGGTTACATTTTGCTAATTTAAGGCCTTATTAGGCCTCGTTGCCAATTTAAGGCCTTGGCATGCCATAGTTACATGGTATTAGCTGATGGTCAAGAATGGTCAAATCCCATCACGTAACACCAATCAAAGGCTAAACAAGGGAAAACATATATCATAATAGAGAAAATAAGGTAAAAATAGTAAGACTAAAGTGATGTAGAGGCTAAATGAGGTTAACTGATGGTAAGAGAGATTAAAAATGCAATAACAATGTCAAAGTAGGTCAAAACTCCTTGAACAAAGGTCAAATTAAGAAAAGTAGAATACATGTGTCAAAACATGATTAATACTAGTTAAAAGAAGTTATATTTTTTCAGTTTAGGCCTTATATGGATATGGTATGAGGCTAGAAGATTGATAGGTGAGTTTGGGTATTTATAGAGGTAATTTTAAGGCTATTTTGGGTTAAAACTGAAGGTTTTCAAGGCATCCCCAATAGACCCACATTGGCCAACATGGGTTGGATGACACCCAGCATGGATGGCTTGATCAAGTGATTTACTAGGTTGGTTTTGAGTAGTTTTTAACTTTTGATGACAAGTATGGTTAGCAAAATGGATTTGGAAAGAAAACAAATCAATTCTAGCATTGATTGTAACCTTTGAGAGCCACTATTGAGGCCTGGAATTGCCACCCATGCTAGAGCAACACTGGCCAGTGTGGCCCCAATGTGGATACCAAGAAAAATGGGTCTTATATCATCAAAGGGTTGAAATTAAGGTTCTAGGGTCTTCCCAAAGAAGAAAAAGGGTAGATCAATTAATATTGATCACTTTGGTTGTCAAAAATAAAGTAAAATATGGTTTTAAGGTTATACCACCTACAATCATGTTGGCTAGCATGGATGGAGCCACAAGGGAGGGGGGTGAGGGTGGACTCATTATGGCTAGATTAAACTCGATGATTACAAGAGTAAAACATGGTCAAATTAAAACTTAATCCTAGGTCTTGTAGGTGTAGGTTTCCTAGTTAAGTTTTAAGGCTATTTTATGAGTGTTTTACTAATTAAATTATGTTGGGTACCACTCCCATGTTAGGGCTGCACTATCCAATGTAACTCAAACATGGCTCAGTGTGGATACTATTGATTTTCAATACTAAGATGATTTTGGAGGGAAGTTGAGCAAGTTCTCAGGCTTCTATGGTTGTTGGCAGTCATATTTAAGGTTTTGGCTTAATACTAATCATGTCTAATTGTGGTTTAAGGTGTGGTATTATTATACCCCTCCTAGCCATGTTGGGCAACATGGCTCTAGCATTGGTAAAGGAGTCTGATAAGTTTTAGTAGTTAAAACAAGGTTAAATGACTATCAACTTAAGGCTATGAGGTTCTAGGCTTTACTAAACTAGGTCTTTGGCTTGTAGGAGTATCTAAGTACTACCAAAAGTGGTAAGGAAACTTACCCAAGATGGTGGTGCCACACTATCTAGCATGGCTTAGACATCCCCTAGCATGGAGACCTTAAGATATTAAGTTTTGGTATGGTTTGATAGAAAATATACCATGCATGCAAGCTCCCAAGGTTGCATATATCAATAGTAAGGTTTTAGCACTAAAATCAACCATTTTGAAGGCCATTTACTATTTTTTAGTCATTCCCATCTAAGACACACTGGCTAGTGTGGCTCCAACATGGGCAAAGGGGGAATGATGGGTTTTTACTATTTTTAGGCCTATGTTGGGATGTATAATAATTATGGGAGTCTCTAGTAGGGTCTAAGGTCACAAGGGTGGTTTTCATAGCTATTTCAAGCTATGGATGGGGTTTTGTGAATAATCCCTAAAGTACCCCTGCTAAAACTACACTAGCCAACATGGGTGGAGGGCTTCCCAATGTGGTCATGCACTTAAACCTAAATTTTAACTTAGATTTTAATAACTCTAGATTACTAGAGGATAAGGAGAGGTGTTAACACTATGGAAGTAAATTTAAAGGTTATTTGAAGGTATTAGTAGGTTTTTTTCAGTTACCCATAAGACATCTACATTGCACCCATGCTAGCCAACATGGGTGGAGGGTTCCCTAGTATGGAAAAGGTAGAAATCATGTAACTTGACTTTCTTTTGGTTAGTTTTTGGCTATCATATGTTGTGGAGAAGTGTTGAGATAAAAACCTGTCAACTAGGTGGTTTATTTTAGGGTTTTAAGGTTTCAAAGTTACTAAAGGATTATAGTAGGGTTTTAGGATTATTTGGGCCATTTTGGGGTTAAATTATGACTTAGTTGATGTTTTTAGGTGTTATACCTCCTTGAACAAAGCTGGGAAACATGGTTGAACCCTTGTGCAATGTTGTTCCCCAAAGTGATAAGGTGGTGAAGGATCCTAGCCTCTATTGGGACTTGGTATTTTCTAGTATCAACAACCAATTGCTAAATTTGGCATGGTGTGTCTAGGTTTCATTGTGTTAGGCATAGGATGCTAGGATCCATGTTAGATCCATGCTACCCAACATGGTTGAGGGGGTTTCAAGGGGATTAAACCCTAGTGTAGAAAGGATTTTAACCCTCAAAACTCCATTACTTGGGAGGTGCCTAGTGGGGCCCAACCAAATTCAAATTTTAATTTCGTTTTGAAAAGCCCACCATACCAGTGTTGCTAGAACTTCCTCCCCTTGGAACTACCAATGCATGATGAGTTTTAGGTTTCAATCCTTCATAGAGTTTTCAGCTTAGGTTTCAATCCATGTGCCTTGGAATCCTTGTTCATGGATGTAGTTGATCTTGGCGTAGCTTGTTTTGAAGCATTTTCTTGTCAACCACCTTTCGTGGGATTTGTTATTGGTTTGATGACATGTTGTCTTTGCAACTTGTGGACCACTATAGATGGGCTTTGATCATGGGTTGTAGTGGTTTTACTTGTCGAAGATGGAGGGACCCAAATAACAAATGGTTTCCTAGGCTATGGAGGATTAGTAACTTGTGGTTTTGGTTGTGACATTCATGCCACTGAAGGTGGGACATGTATAATGAAGGCCTTCTTAGGAGCTAGAGGAGGTCATACCTACATGACAAAGGGCTCTCTAGGTTTTTTATTTTAGGGTTGTAGTGGTACTTTGATGATAAATAGTTTCCTAGGAGGATTAGACCATTTGCTTTCTATGAACGAGGCTATGGTGTAAGAGTTGTTATTGGTCCTTGGAGAGTTAGGCTCATTAAACACCAACTCTTCATAATATATCACTATTTTGTAGGTTATCTTTTAATTCTAGGGAGAAATCAATGTCATGACTAGCCATTTGATGATAATGATAGTACTTATTAAGTCTAAAGTACTTCATTAGCTTGGGATCACCTTTAATAGCTATTGTTGGGTCTCTAGTTATGTCACAAAGATGATCATGCCTCTTACAGGCCCCTTTAGATAGTTGCTTATGTTGTAGGCGATCATCTTTAAGAAAATGTTCTAGAAGCTTAGAGGGTTTCATAGGCAATCTAGTGTACATAGGATTATCCTTCCACCCAAAGTTTGGTCTTGATTGATTTGGGATATAGGAAGTGGATGGTTGGGATAAGTTGAAAGATGTGTTGTGTGATGATGATTCCTACCTTTGTTCTTCTTTCAGATCCTTTGTCACTATAGCCATAATTGTATGTTCTTAGTTGGTTTTCTCCCTATCTCTCCTTGTATGTTGGTTCTTATAGGCCACATAGGCAAATTGTTTCTTGCCTCAGCTACCTCCTCAATGTTCTTAGTTTACAAGAGAGCTTGGCTTAGTGACCAAACTCTAGGTAGTAAAGATTTGATTTGATGAAGTCATTTACTGCTCCCTTGTAGATGGCTAAGAGGTGAGTTTTAGTAATAGCATTTGGAATCTCATTAAGTGTTGATTTTTACCTTTGAATTGACCTTTTGACTAGTTTAAGTGGCCTCTGCCTCACCTTCATTAGTTGATCAAATGTGGCATCTAACTTCAAGTTGTATCTAAAGTGGTTGATAAATTAGTTAATCAAGTACTAAAGGAAAGATATGGAACCTCTAGGCAAGGTTTGGTGTTAATCTAGAGCCTTACCCTTGAGGGAAACAAGCAAATTTTTGAATATTATATGTAGCCAAGGTTGCAAAAAGAGGCACTTAGATCAAAAGAAGAGTAGATGTGCATTGGGATCCTTTTCATCATTTTATTTGATGAAGTTTAAAATAGGTAAGATTATGGATAAAGTTATTTAAAACATAGTAGGGCTTATAGGATCATCTTGCTAGAAGTTTAGAATCTTAACTTTCTGAATTGTACTAGCCTCAAGTTTTTGCAGCTCTTTGGTAAGGTCTTGGATCATTTACAAGGCTTGAGCCAAGCCTTGGGACATCCTTGTGAGCTGTGGTGCTTTCCTTGATGATTGAGAAGGGAGTTTTGAAGCTTTAGGTTGCACAATTGATGTTGGCATAGAGGGAAGAGGTTGTGTGGACACTATCATATGTGGGTTAAACAAGGAAAAATACATTTGAGTTGGAACTTGTGGTATGAATAGGAAAAAAGGATTATAAGAGGCTTATGTTTATTGGAGTCCCAATGAGGGTACCATCGGTATGAAAAAGGGAGATGGTGAGGTAGAAATTGCCATGGCTAGGTGAATAGAGTTAGGTTGTATGGAAAAGAGCATCAATGAGAATGAGGTGGATTGAAACAAAGGTTGTGTCTAGTGTGTAGCAATGATGGGTGTAGACTCAAACATGGTAGAATGGATAGAAGGGAAATCAAGCTAAGGAACTTGTTCCATCGATGAGGTAAGAGACATGGAGTTGGGTGTAGTTTTTTGGGGAGTCAAAGATTGAAAAAGACTTTTAATGAAGGTTTCTAGCTTTTTTTTGGCTTGAGACTTATCTTCCTCTTTTTGATAATCCTTTGAGCTAATTCCCTTACTAAACTCATTAGCCTCTATGAGTTGTATGAGCATTTGTGTATAAAAATTGGTGAGGGGGATTTGGTCATAATGAGATGAGACACATTCTTTCCCATCTCGATGTATGATTTCGAATTGTCACTTAGTGTTAGATTCAAAGCATGGTATCAAGAGACCAACTTGTATCTTGGCATGGAGAAAGTTGTAGAAATCCACATTAATGATTGCAAAATTCATGTTTTTGTTTCTTTTCCTAAGTGCTTCTTTTCATTCTATGACCATAGGGTCTTTTGAGTCATATACATAAGCTTCATGTTGGTTGGATGCCATATTTGTTAGGTTAAGCGGTAGGGTGATTAATTGGCTACAAGACATTATCAAAAGATGTTGTTTTGACCTCTTACTATTTTTAGTAAAAATTTAAGCATGTTGCATTTTCCAACAATGCTATTGGCTATAATGGAAAAAACTATTAACATGGCTATGGCAGTGTAAGTGGTGATAGGTGGTACCTTGCACTTGAGAAAAAATGTAGCAATTTTGTATTTAAAAAGTCCAACTATGCTAGCCTTGCGAGTAGGAGCTACACTAGAGGGGATGTAAAGGGGTAATGTAGTAACAATTACCTTACCCACTAGCACTATGTTGGATTTTCCCCCTCTTGGTCAAAACAATGTTCTTTTTGAAAACGGTGGATGTGAAATTTTATTTTTCAATGGCAATGTTGGTGTTTAGAGAAGGACCAACACTAGATTTACTAAAAAATTTCATAGCAAGTATGGTTTGGATGGTCTTGGGGTATGACACTCATGTTGGGATGTATGAAATCCATACAAAGAGGGTATGACATCCATGTTGGGTAGTATAACAGTCATGCTAGTGGCAGGGCATTGCATAGGCATAGTATGACACTCACATTGTGGGCTGAGGAGGGGGGGGGGGGGGGGGGGTGAGAGAGAGAGAGAGAGAGAGAGAGAGAGAGAGGGAGAGGGAAGGGGTATGACATCCATGCTGGGGAAGCAGGGATATCAAATCCATGCTAAGGGACATGACACCCACATTGGCTTTAGAAAAATCCAATAACTTTTGTAAATTTTCCATGAAAACCAAAACACCCACACTAAGGGTATGACACTAATGCTAGCTTTAGAAAAATCTAGCCATTTTTGTGAATTTACTATCAAACCCAAACATCCATGCTTGGTTTTGGTGCCAAGGGTATGGGAGGCAGTTTTGGCTTTCATTGTAAAAAAAAATGTTGTCAAATTTTTTTTAAAAATGATTTGATGTAAATTGAAGATTTTAGACTTGTAGACAATACTGTTTCAATAGCCAATAGGATTGGACATAAAACTTGATTAGAGTCCATCCTAGCACCAAAAAACTATTACACATAATAAATTTGGTTGCTAGAAAACCAAAATTCTAGGTGAATCAACTTTAACCCCAAATCCAAAGGGGCTTGGCAATAAATAGGATTTGAAGTACCCTAAATAGTGTTGACAATCACCCAAGGACTTAGAAAGTGTAAAAATAGGTAATAAAACAAGAAAAATGCAATGCAAGTATGAAAAATAAATGCATAAAATGGGAAAAACAACTATGCTCTAGCTTGCACAACAAACAAAACTATAAACTTTATTTTGATAAAAATGAAAGGGGTTCAAAAAAGTGTACAAGATGTGCCTAATGAAGCAAGGGGTTCACTTTGCTAGGGCTTTGGGTGCTATTGAAACTGATGGATTTGGATTCCATAGTTAGCTCCATGATCCAAAGGCTCCACAACTCCCAATGCTATCAAAGCTTGTTGTTCTTCTCAATATATCTACAATGTTGGTGGTATAGGAGAGGTAAGATGTGTGGGGTTTTTGGATGCCAAGAAGAGTCATGCTAGAAGTCTCAAAGCCTAGGGTGCTCAACATTGGTGAAAACCACACATAATCTTAAGGGGTTAAAAGTGGTTATAATGGTGAAAAAAGTTAGTACTCTTCCAATAGATAACCATAACTCTTAAGCCTCTTGCAATATATCTCAAATAAGATGAGGCTAAAGCTACATCCATAAGATTAGTTTCATATCATTTAGAAAATATGAAAAATTTTATGATTCCTACTTTTTTTCCGGGTTATACTTAATTATCATCTAATGATTATTCATAAGTTTTCCAAATAAATACTAAGTTTACACTAGAAGTGATGGTATCTTGAGAGATTATTCTACCTTTGGTGTTAATTTTTAGTCTTGGCTATTCTACCTTTTGAGGCTTTTTTCATATTAATAATTATCATAGGAGATTTCAAGATAGTGCTACTAGTAGCCTCTTGTATTCTATGTTCAAAAGACTTCCAAAACATATCATGCCTTCTGGTGGATGAAAATTTCAAGCATTTTTAGCGTTCTAGAAGGTGTGAATGTCTTCTGATTGGAATTACATGACACTGCTACTCACATTAGCTTGCACATTCTAGATTATCTAAAAATGATACTCACAATCCCTCACAACTTTAGATGTAAAGTGGGATTCACAATTTTATTTATGGCTTGTAATATTTATGTGACACACATAAGGTCACATTGTGCAATATGAGATAAAAAAAACCACCAGAAATACTTTACTACCTCATTTTTAACATTTCTTTAGTGGCTAAGAGAACATAGAACAAGGCAAGGGAGTGAAGAGCATTGCATAAGAAATCACATTGTCATTCAAGGCCAATCTTGCTGAAGAGATTTCATTGACAATGTGAAAGCTTTGAAGATGAACTTTGCAAAATGAATTGTATGTTCTGTTAGACTTCTAGAATAGGATTTTCTAATAATGTACATTAGTTGCTCTCATTGTAGACATCTTATATTGCATAACTATTAAATATTCTATCTCAAATATAACTATGTGGAATATGTAGTGTGTAAAATATTTGAAGAATGTGAAGAAGATGATAGCATGTAGGTTTCTAGGAAGCATTGTGGCAATAAGAAATACAAAATCCACCAAGAGGGCATTTTTTAAAAGATGATATTCAATGGTATTATTTCTATGACTATGCATTTGCTTAAATATATAAAGAAATTTTGGAAGATTTTATTGAGGGTGAATAGAAGAATAAGATATTTCCTTGTGAATTTCTCTATAGAACTAAAAACCAACAAAATGGAGAAAGGAGACTCACTCATAAGAAAACCATTACGCAAGACGAATATCATAAGTTATTCATAACTATTTTATATTTATCCATTAATGTTTTATGATACGAAGATTCATGATTTAGAATAATACATTCCTTTTTAAAATCTATTCTTTGTATCAGTTATTATTGCAAGTATGGACCAAATGTTAGTACAAGTTAGGACCCAAGGAAAGTAGAAAAAGAAATAAGATAGGAAGAAATATTGGTTGTAATTTCATTTCATATTTTGTTATATGCAAGGAGAAAAACATGTTGCATGTATTATATATAAGGAAATGAATCATGTTGAGACATCAAAAGGTTACTATCATGGCTTGCTAGGTCCCATGATAGATAAAATAAATTCACAATCCACACGTATTTCCACTAAGGTGTGTTAGAAGATAGTGTGCTTATGTAAGGTAGGATTACAAATAAATCTAATCTATGAGAGGCATATCAAGGATCTTTTTAAGGAAGGATAGGAATTTAGGGTATCAAGAAAGTGTTGGTGACTATTTGGGACTAGACCACCAACATTGGAGACATCATGGTCTCATGACCTTTTTGGGTCATGAGATCAAAGGTGTTCTTCAAACAAGATATAGGTGTTTGCTAGTATCTAGCAACACTAAGGCCCAAATACCTTCCAATAAACATATTAGTTATGAAACATACTAGACATGAGTATCTGTTTGCTATTGCAAATGTTGAAATGGTTGGATTATGTATAAAACTATAATCAACTATCATAAAAGAGATTCAACTAACTTTGTCAAATACTATGAGTTGTTGGAGATTTCTATTTTGTTTAATGATGTAGTATATATGGTCCTTATACTACATTACTTATAACAAATAAAATGTTAGAAAAACATTTAAGCATAATTCTTCCAATCTACTCCTAATTTTTCCTAGAGAGAAGGTTCCACAAGAAAACTAGAAATGGAGTAAGATTCAATGGACATAGGAAAAAAAAGAAAAGAAAGTAGATTCTTAAAAATATCAAATATTTAAGAAAGATAAATCAACATGAGGAAACACTTTGCAATAAAGATATTCCCATTCAATAAGTACAAATTGTCCAAATCATCTGAGCCCAACAAGTAATTTCATAAAAACAATCTTATTATACTACCAAGAATTTCTACATAAATCACAAAGTATAGGTCTCTATTTTGGCTAGTTAAGAGTTGTCAAAGATTACATTTAATAGTCTTAAAAAATTTCATAATTTCTTGATTGAAATACTAAGGAAATATGCTTTAAAATAATGAAGTTATTTTAGTCATGTCAAAATATCAAAAATTTTCCTAGATTCTCTATGCTCACAATAGGCAATTTTTTTAAGACATTACTATTAAATTGCTCTTGAGGCTTTTCAAGCACATAAGATCTTCAATGGAAAATCTTAATAGGAAGCTAATATTGTGCAAAAAAAAAATATAGCCATTAAAGCAATATAGGAAAAACCCAAAATCAAATTCCAAGTACTATACTATCAAACCATTAGCTAAGCAACTAAAATAAAATGGCAAAAAATGAAGTTCCAGGATTGAAACAAAGTAGTTGAATTGATGTCTTAGCAAGCCATCATAAAAGTAATCTTCAATTGTCTTTTTTCCAAAATCCCTCTTTTTGAATTATACCTTTGAAGGTCCTTTTATAGTAACCTTGGGGTAGTTACAATAATCATGATAGGTTAAGGGTATTACAAATATCTAGGGGTATTAATTCATAACCATCCTAGAAGTTATAACTTTCAAAGGAAGTTATTAAAAATTTAAGCTATG
>MNCI01020089.1:13303-39155 GCA_015680685.1 Gnetum montanum
AATCCAAATTTAATTGTTTAAAATAACACTTTGAATTAAACACATTTTTTTCAAAAAGGACTAATGCTCTAACATATACATGTGTTATAATGTTATATATAGGCTTACTTAAACATACATATAAGATATATCTATTATGGTTATACATTATATATGATATATGTTACTACTAAACATATACATATATTAATTTATATATATACATTTAAGTTGAGAAAATTATCCAAAATAATGTTTTATGTGTAAAACATTATATAGAAATTGCAATTATATTTCATCTAGTATCAATAACTAGTAAGTATCTTTTGATAACTATCTCTTGATTTGAAATGGACTAGTCCATACCATTGAAAATTTATTTGGCTTCTTGATATTCCATAACAATACAAGCTGATAAATTTTGAATTTCCTTTTCAAAGCCTTTCAATTAAACCACCTTTTAACTTGAGAAGCATTTAATAAATTATTATGAACTAATGAGATTTCTAAGTAATATTTGAAATATAGAAGTGCCTTAATAACTATGAATGCTTATTTCTCTAAGTTTGAATAATTAAGCTCTAAAACTTTTAACTAATATCCAAAATTTTTTATTGGTTCATCTAGATCCTTATTTCTTTGAGTTAGAATGGTAGCAACTGAATCATTTGAAGCAAAAGCATATAACCAAAATTATTCTTTTAATTTTGGCTTTACTAAGTATGGAGCTTCTTGAATGGCTTTCTTAATTTCTACTAAAGCATTCTTTGATTCTAGCATTTGCTCTAAGAACATCTTTCTCTATTATATGCATCAAAGGTTTAGTAATTTTAGTGAATCTAGGGATAAATTTCTTAACAAAATTTATCTTTCCAAAGAAATATCTAAGAGACTTTCTACTTGTAGAATTTTTGATATTTTATACTACTTGAATTTAAGAATTATCTATAGAAATTCCTTAATAGATTACATGGCCTAGTAAACATCCTGATTTAACACCAAAAATACATTTCTTAGGATTTAAAGAAATACCATACTCACGACATCTATCAAAAACCTGTTGAAGATGACCATTATGATTTTCTTTCCTTTTTGAAAAGATAATGATATCATACAAATAAACCACAATGAACTCACCTATTAAACCTTTAAAGGATAAATCCATTGCTCTTTGAAAAATAGCTCCAACATGTGATAATCCAATTGACATTCTTTAGTAAACAAAGGTTCCCTACTTTTTGATAAATGTTATTTTATATTTGTCACCCTTATCTACCATGATCTAATTATAGGCTAAAAATCTATCTAAGAAAGAATATAATTGAAATCTTGATACTTTGATTAACATTTCATCAATTCTAGGAAGTAAGTATTTACCTTTTTGTGGAGCTTCATTCATATTTCTAAAATCTACACAAAGCCTAATATCGCCATTCTTCTTTCTTACTAGAACAAGGTTAGTATGCCATGTCAAATATCATATTGGATATATGATTTAGGCTTGTAATAACTTCTTGATCCTAGCTTCCATAGCTAGCTCAAATGATGGATTAAATTTCCTTTGCTTTAGTTTAACTATCTTACAACTGTCTATCAAATGAATTTTATGTGTCATCACCTCTAGTTAAAAATTTTTAAGATCATCATAAGACCAAGCAAAATTTTTCAAATTATTTTTCAAGAATAATAAATTTTTCTTGAAGATTGAATCTTGTTCCTTTGTTACATTTAACACCTTTGATATCTCAGTAGATTTAAAATTTACTATTTTAAAATCTTGATCATCTAGATTCCATATATCTTTTCTAGTAAGCAAATTTTTGTTAAATTCATGTTCATAATCAATCACCTTTTTGGAAATGCAATTTATCTTAAACCTTCATGTTGTCTCATGTATAATTTGACTTTCAAATTCTTGCTTGTTCATTAAGAATCTAAGCAATTGATCATCATCTTTAAAAACTTGTAAATGCTTTATGTTATCTAGTACTGATGGCTGATGTTCTTTCTCGATCTTTACACCCTTACAACTTTCTATCTTTTACACCACAAAATTCGGAGCTTAGTACTTGCCTGGCACCAAGAAGGATCCTGAGACTCACGTATGACGTCGGCTGCATGAGATTTCACACACGCGGCAACCTTGGAGATCACCACACTTGGTTTTTATTAAGCACATTGTGCCAGCGCATCTGCCCAGCGTATACCCCCAAGTTAGCATCTACAGCGTATACGCCCAGCATATATGCCTGACCCCTACAGCGTATATTCACAGCATTCCAGCATGTACGCCCAGGTACTGCAGATGCATGCGCTTGATGACAAAATAAAGATAACACCAAAGAGAAAGAATTGAAGAAAGTGGCCATCCTTCAGCGTATACGCCCGCATCTGCCAGTGTCTATGCCCTGCATCCACCAGCGTATACGCACAACATCTTCACCCCAGTTCATGCCCAACACCTCCAGCGTATACGCTGACTGGATACGGCGTATACGCCCAGCGTATACGCCCAGCGTATACGTCCAACAGATGTAAAATATTGTATTTCTGTAAAGTCTGTGCACCCGGTCAACACGCCACGTGTCGCCCAACCCAAGTCTAGCATAACAACCTGTATATAAACCCCAATTTCCCACTTCACCGAGGTTGGTTGGCAAAATCCTGGAGCATACCAGAGAACATTTATGCTGTGCAAAAGAGCTGAAACCCTCTTACGCTGGGAAGCCCTGTACGCTGCAGATACAGTCTCTACGCTCCACTCGCCCTGCAGACTAGCCGAGTCATCCCTGTATACGCTGGGGCTTTTCGTCCGCCTTGTGTTCCCACACGACTGCGTTAGACTGGTGCACTGTACTTTGACTCTGTAATACCATTGTTTACATTCGCTCCATAAGTTCTTTTACAGTTTTACGTCAATTTGGCCCACGCATTACTTACGCCTATTTACGCTCACGCTCCGTTTCTATCTATTTTACACTGTTTACGCTTAATTCACGCTTGCCACACCGTTTACGCATAACCCAACGTATAGCATTTTGCATACGCGCGGGGAAATCCTTGTCTGATCCGCATGCGGACCACCCAAGGTACTCTACCTTCGTGCATTCCAGCTCATCCTCAGGTGAAGGCAGGGTCTTCTGTACTCATCCTGCGATCCCGCAGCCTCTATTTTCTTTCCAGTCGGAGACCAACAATTTCAGGCGGTACAGAAATTGGTGCTAGAAGGAGGGCCTCCTAAAACCCTTATCTGCAAATTTCCCGGCATCTACGTTGTTAAGCGTCTACGCCGCCAATTGCACATCGCTCCCTGTTGAAACCCTTCAATGGTTATGCCACCCAGTCTAAACCCCCAGCCCACAACTATCCAGCGTCTACGCTGTTCAGTGTTTACGCCCCCTTGTAAGAATTCCCTCTGAAAACCATACGTTGCCTTGTTTTTATGCTCCTTTGCGTTTACGCTATGCATTGTTTACGCTGTCATTGTTTACGCTCTACATTGTTTACTCAGCCTTGTTTACACCCCACCTTGTTTACGCTAGCTCCTACTTGACGCTACAACCTGTTTACGCTATCTCCTGTTATACGCTGCAAATCATTTTACGCTCACCTGTTTTACGCCAGCTTCTGCTTTACGCTGTGACCTGCTTACGCTGAGTCTAGTTTACGCTTCCCTATTTTTACGCTGCAACTGGTTTACGCCGTGACCCATCTTACGTATACGCTCTCCAGCGTCTACGCTGACCATATACGCTGTATACGCTATCACTATACGCTGTCCATTGAAGCGTATACGCTGCACGCTACATGACACTTTAACTTCGCATCTTCAAATAGATTCACCTCTATGACATATCATCATGAATCCTACAAACAACACTACGGATGCCACCACTCAAGCCACCAACATCATAGACACCATGGCTGTTCGACAGCCCATCATGCAACACCTGGGAGTACAACCCGTAGCAGAGCCTCGCCAGTCCCTAAGGTTGTAGGGGAGAGATCCAACCTCCAATATTATCACCCAGGATTAGTATAATTTCATATGTATTAAGTTACAAGATGGCCTGGCTGTTGACCAAGCTGAAATGGAAGTTAAGAGGCAATTCGAAATCTTTTACATGGGAGGATATGAGTTCACCCCTTCCCCATATGACCTAATCCCGATTCCAGAGCAGTACTCGGAACTCATCACATAGCTCCTCCTACAAAGGAGCCACAAACTAGGTCAGCATGCGCTCGAGACCCGACTAGAGGAAGAGGATGACTTCGCTGCCCATTCAGAACACGAGAACTCCTACCACACTCTAAGCCTGCAAGCACACGCTAATCCCATTTTTCATCCGGACGCAGGGGAGATCATGCCCCTCCAACCCCTCAGAATAACTCACATGCAAATGCCTCCATCACACACATCCTCATTTGCCCATGTGCCGCCTCCATCAGATCCCCGATTCAGCATGCTCCCCCTCGCCATCATTCCCGAGGCAGCAGTCGGCCCATCTTCACAAGCATCAACCCCTCACGATAGCGTGGGAGTAACACTCCCACCCTGAGTGATAGGGATGCCACACGTCATCCCGACCTCCACATCCACCCACTACATCCCACACATTCAAATGCATACATCCCCTTATACCGCCATAACCCAACATGGAGTCCCTCCAGAAAACGTAGTTATACCACGGGTAACGATGGGCGCTCAGTCGCAGCAATATCAACCTTCTAACTATAACCTACCACCACGTATGGTTCAACCAGCCAACGTTCCCCCAGTACAGCCGCTACCGCAACAACCACAACGTTTCCCCTATCACGTGCCATAGGTACAACCCCATCCGCAGTAGTAGCAACATTTCCCTTACAACATGCCATACTCAGTGCCGCCCACCGTCAACTTCCCATAAGAACAACCGCCGATCGCTCAACTTTCGGCCTTTCGACCCACAACCCAACAGTCTAACTTGTATAACATATCACAACCCCAAGCCGCAGCATCACTGAGCGCCCAAGACTGGGCGGACGCCAAAAAACTAATGCAGGAGCTCACTGACGAGGTGAAACGCCTCAAAACAGCCGCTGACGTAGAGCTGAAGGTAGTGGATTTCTACAACGATGACCCCATCAGCTATTCAGTCCCACCTCTAACCTTACCTAAAGGTGTCTCCTTGCCCACATTAACCAAGTATAACGGGGAGACAGATCCCAATGCACATCTCATAACATTTAGACTAGAGTGCGCATTGCTCCAGGCATGGCCCCACTCCATATTACGAGTATTCCCCATGTCGCTCACGGGGAGAGCACTCGACTGGTACCGAGCCCTGCCCAGGAACTCTATCTTTTCCTTGGATAATCTTTTACGCTAGTTTGTGACCTGGTTCAAGTACAACTTGAAACCTGAGGCCATGCTAGACAGCCTCATGCAGGTCAAGCAAGCACCGCTTGAACCTATACAAAAGTTTATTCAGAGATGGAGTGCGGCTCTCAACGAGCTACATGAGCGAATCTCTCCAACTTATCTACTTACAATTTTCAAGGGGGCTGTCAATGATTTCTTCAAGTCCAAATTATATTACCTTAATGTGCGTGATCTTAATCAGGCATTTCTGTAGATAAAAAACATAGAGGAAGCGGCTCAAAACAACCACGACCCGACATACTTGGCCTTCAGAAACCAACACACTAAAAAGGATAAATAGAAAGCCAAAACAACTATAGCAGCGATAGTAGGAGCCCAACAAACGAACATCACACCCCAACAAAAACCACCCACAACCCTTACTAACTACTATAAACCCGCTCCCACAACAGCCCCGGAGTCATCATCATCACAGAACCCAACAAACTGTACATGCAATTTCGAGAGGAAAGAACCCTCTCAATACATACCTCTACCCATGAAACCATACTAGCTCTTTGATCAGCTCCTAAAAGCTGGGCTGATGACACACAAGCAGTTATCCCCTGCGGCCATCCAAAGACATGAACGATTCTGCCAACTCATACAAAACCCAAGCTTAGCAACCCCGGATGAGCCGCCCGTACCCAAAGGCTTTAGGATGGATCGCTTCTATGACTACCATCAACGCAACGGGAACAGAACAGATTACTGCTTCACCCTGAAGCAGGATATCCAGTGGATGATCGATGACGGAAAAATCACTTTTGATGAGGATAACCCGATCCAGCCGCAGAATTAGGCTATGGGGGTGTACAAGGATCCCCTGAACACCCAAGAGGCCCCGTACATGATTAGCACGATCTACTTTGATGATAATTCTAAGGCAAGTAACATTAACACCATCTACCCTCAAAACACACAAGAAATGTCTCATAGGCCATTCGTAGTGCGAATTCCTCCCGCCGTGACCACACCCACACCCCAATCACCACGCATCTCCCAGTAGCCCTATGTCGTCTATATACCTTCAGCCGTACCTACACCCTTAAAGCCACTAACCCCTCACACTCAGCCTGCTCCCTTCGTAGTCTGAGTACCACTGGCTGTTGCAACAGCGGAGGTCCAACCTCCACCGAAACCAACCCCGTACGTTGTTAGGACACCCAAAAGTCCTAACAATCATCAAACCTCTACCACACAGGTGTGGGGCAAACCTCGCCCCTACGTCGTCAGGGTCCCTGGCCAGCTTTCGGCTCAAACGCCTCCCACTGACCAAATGTAACCCTGCCCATCTCCATATGTGGTGTGCATCCCAAGGCAATCTGAGGCCCCGAAACCAGCTCCACCTCCATGCCATATGCGAGAATGCTTAGCTGATAGGATTACGCATGAACACTTGGAGAAAGAGCGCCAACGATTGGCTCTGAGGCCACCCAAACCTACTCCACTCAATTCCATACCCATGTCGCCGACTAACGATCAGTCAAATGTAGGTAATCAGGGTGAGCCTTCATCAAAGAAAAATGAACCATCTAAAACTACAGCACAGAGCAAGGATGACAGGCCACTAAAACATGAAATAAAGCTGTTGGACCCAATGGACCCAATCGCTGCCAACAAGAACATCTCCAACAGTAGAGACTTTGCAACGGCTTTAACACAAGTCACCCAAGCACTGAAAAAAAAGAACACTTCTTTGAGCTTGTATGACTTAGTCCTAACATCCCAAACTCATCAGAAAGCTCTCGTATGCATGCTAACGTCCATCCCGGTCGGTGAGGACTTGCCTCGAAGAGAACCGGCCATTCATGCCGTAATGTATCCATCTCACAGGGCCATCCCTAAACCCTTGAGCTTCCACAATGATAACATCAAAGTAGACAAGAAGACGAGGGAGACAACGACAATCCCCATGTTCATAACAATACAAGTAAACCAGTTCAAAATACACAGAGTCCATGTAGACGATGGGGCGGCCACAAACGTTGTACCCTATCCCATCATTGAACAACTGGGGTTTACTAACTTAATTAAACCTATGACAACAACATGTTTAAAGTCATTCAACGGGTCACGTGTACTAGTCAAAGGCATGATAACCTTAGACTTCATAGCGGGAGACCAGTTCCCCACATCCGCTAACTTCCTGGTTGTCGATGAGATGCCAGGGGTCAACTTGATATTAGGAAGACCCTGGTTGGCCCAACTGAGAGCCATTTCTTCCCCTATACATCAGGAGATTCACCTACCCTATGAGGGCGGTGAAATCGTCATACATGGGGAAGCGATCACTCCCATTATTTCATCGCACACAGATAGCGACCAAGGCACCGAAGTTGAACTCGCGAAGTCTAGTCAAAATGACGTAAACAAGCCACAACTAGTGGATGGTAAATCTTCGACCACGGGACAAGAGCCTCCTAAAATTGAAACACCCACATCTAACACTTTATACACATTGTCTCATGAATAAATCAACACGGAAACAATGACGGACACTAAAGCACCTGAAAATACCAATACCGAAAACATTCAATCGGATGTCTCTTGGACTGAATTGCCATTCAATGTGATTAGCGAAGGAGACGTAGAATACAAAATCGTACCAGCCAATACACCCCTTAACATAAAAATAAAGAAAATCAAAAAATAATTAAAATAAAACTACGTAACTACTGCACGTCCGAAATGACGTTAAACTATAATAGAGCCAAGAACATTATTAAACAACACCCTCTATCTTCAAAGATGTTAAACTATCACGTCCGCAATGATATAAAACTAGCCACGATCAGAAATGGTCGGTCCATCAAGAAATTTATCCGCTTTATCCAAACTATTGCTCGTTTACAATGGTGCCCAGAATGGCCTTAAACTACGCATAGTGGCTCGAAATGGCCTTAAACTAGTACATACCCTGTCTTCCTTTTTACGTACCATTTATCATTATTTTAGTGCATTACATTTAAATAGAAAAGCAAATCCAAAAACATCTTAACATCATGTCGTGTGTGCAACCAAATTGAAAATCAACAAATATTTTTTTTTTACATACAACATTGTTCAATTACAAGTTTCAACTGTTTTCATCCGTTTCAGAATTTCCAAATTACATTTTCCATATAAATTTGACTCAAACAACAAAATAACAAAAAATCAAAAATCAAAACACTAAACATCCGAGGTAGGAGGGTCATCCTCTCTAGATCCACCAGTGTCAGGGGCCCTTGCTCCACTGGGGCCCGCCTCCTGAGCATCATCACCACCTTCATCTTGAGAACAAATAACCAACATAAGAATAAGTGAATGCCAAAATGTCAAACGTTATCCAATGAATTAACTCCATAAGAACAAAACGTTTACCATAGGAGATCCCCCTAAGCTGAACTCCGGCCGACGAAGGATTTCTTCCTCAAAAACACTGGCCCAGTCTGTCCCATCTAGGCCTAAGTCAACGTCTGCCAAAGTCTTCTGTTTGTCGACAGCTGACCAGGTGGGACGTTTCAATGGAAATTCTCCAATCGACACTTCCCCAGATGCGGTTGTGATCACCCTTGTAGGCGACTCCATTTCCACAGTTGTATTCTATGCAAAAGTATCGAAGGCTGAACGCAAGCCTAAATCCTCCACAAACATTTCTAGTTGACGCTATTCGATGGACATCTCTTTTAGCGACTTCTTGTAGTAATGTTTGTGATTCTTCTCGTCTTGACCCCACTTACGAACCTTCGAAGCAAACGCCTTCCAATCTTGACACTTAAGGTTCAGGAGATCAATTTGAGCTTTGCGTTCTACCATTCTCTGAGTCAGTGATGCATGATGATTCAAAAGGTTCCAATACCTGGTGTATGTAACCTCCAATGTTCGCCAAGAGCGATCTCCACTTAGTCTAGCAGCGGCGAACTCGTATCGAGCCTTTAAATCGTCACGTTCCTTTGACAATTCGAAGACTTCCTTTTCTTTTGCCTATATCTGTAGCCACAACCGCTCAATGGAATGCCTGCAAGTCCATAATGACTCAGCATGGTGCGCAAGGCTTTCTACAACTCCCTCATAAACAGGCCTTGGCACCTGCTCCACTTCGGGGAAGAGTGTGGTTAGGCTTTCCATGCTAACGCTTTCTGAGGAATCCCATCTCAGTTTAGCACCTACCCATGTGAAAAACAAAAAAAATACAAACGTCAAAACTATACAAGCAAGATGCCAAGCTCCAAAGCTTTAAGTGATTCATACCTATATCAAGGTGGGCTTCTCGGATCCGTTCAACGACTTCCTCCGCGATGCCAGACATAAAATCCTTCTTACTCGGCATTTCTGACCAAATAAGTGGCTCACGGGTACGAGAAGAAATAACTTCAACGGTCCTCTTAGGGGGAACCATCCTCATCGGTACATCTAGGCGCACCATTCTAGTCTCGCTACCTTCATCTGGACAGAATAAAAAACACATAAGAATAAGCAAAAGAATATAACCCACATAAAAAAGAAGAAAGAAAAAAGGACAACTAAACAGGATAAAAGGAAAAACGTACCGTGCCCTTCATCATCCCCTAGGGGAGCGCCTAAATCCAAATCTCCTTGAAGAAAACTACAGAACATTTGGTCGACACTACCTTGGTCATCCAAAGGCTTGGTTCCTATGGTTTTCTCCCTTAACTCCTCCTTCCCACCACCTTGACTCATTTGTGTATGCTCCTCCTTGTTGTTTTTCCCCGTATTGGTTTCCTCCTCCTCCGTGATCGTCTCTAAAGCCTGTTTCCTTACTATTTTAAAAAATCAAGCCAAAGGAAAAATATATCAATGACACGTGAGCGATTGAGGCAAAAGTTATAAACAGAATAAAAATGCTAAAGTAATAAGCAGGCGAGTTCCACTCACCAGGCATCTTGAAACGTATCCGCTTCACCCGTGGATGGCTCACACCAGAAACGTCCTCAGTCGGGCGCTCAGGCCTCTTTAGCTTTACTTTAGCTTGGCCAATGGTTTCCTTGATGACCCGTTCCGTCCTTCTAGCAATGTAAGGCAGCTCATCTGGCTACATTCAGGCCATCCGCCAGTACGCCAAATAGGTCCGAAAAGAACTCGGGCGACAGACGGAAAACTACCTTCACACCCTTAATCCGGGTGTTGTAGTATGTGATAGACTCATTGAAGGAGTTTACAGTCCTGATCATCTCCCCAATGGAAAGATCAAGACTCAGCGTCATAAAAAGCTCCATGAGCCCAACATCATCTAGGCAACGAGCGAGGGACGGAGGAGCACAATTCCATAACCACTTCTGGGCTTTAGCCACCTCTCCGAACATCATTGACAAAGTCGTCTCGGTTCGTCCGGTGGTCACCGGATCCTCACTAGAAGGTATATTAACTATAAAAGAAATGTAAAGTTGTTATATCAGCGTAAATCCAGGCAATTGGATGAACCCACTAACATATCTAAGAAGTGTTATCATTTACCGTCGGTGGTAGATCTAGACGTGCTGCCAAGATCACGAGAGAAAATTGGCCCATTGTTAGTCCAGTCTTCATGAAGCCACCCATGAGCCTTGCACATCGCAAACGCTCTGGAGAACTACTTGTGAAAGTGGACCATCAAACCCTTCGTTTGCTTCAGCATAGTCCCACGAAGGTTAGGGCCCATCATAAATGCTTCCAGAGCTGTACGAGCGAGGGCTATCCCTTCATCCTCAATCAGGGTCCCGTCTGGGTTAGTCTTCAGCCTGCAAACGAATACATGTCAAAAAATAAGAAACCAACATCAAACGGAAAAAAGAAAGCGATAAATGTAAATGGTCCCACCTGGCTATTTGGTATACCGTGCCAGGAGGATTCTAGAACAAAGTATGTGTGCGGGCGGCTATGAATAATGTATTATTGAGGTAGTCCAACCCTTGTGGCAGCAACACCCACACGCGCCTTAATGGGCGTGTTTCCCTAGGCCCACGGGTAGTCCTATTCTCATTAACAAATGGCCCCTCGTCAATGTCTTTGATGAAAACCATAACACCCTCGGCAGCCCCCGGCAGCATCGCATCAACCACACTCCGTGTAGTCACCTCGTCAAAATTCGACCACATGGCTACTTCAAAATTGTCTAGCAGAAAGGCCAAGAATTCACAAGCACCTTCCCTGAACCAAACCTCGTTTTCATCCACCATTAGATTAGGGGGAACCTCCCCATCCTCAACAGGGCTGACCCATGTTAGCACCCCGACAAGCTCGACCACGATAAGGAAGCGTTTGTTGTCCCTACAATCAATCGCAATGCCACAAAACGAAAGTTTGCATCATAAATAAAAAATCAACTCTATTTATGCTTAGCGTATATGCTGCACACAAGGCGTATACGCTAGCCAAACTTTACACTTGGTGCGAAAAACACAACTTACGCCCAACGTATACACTGTACACAGAGCGTATACGCCCGCAATTCATGCTCAGCGTATACGCTATACACAGCGTATACGTTGGACAAACTGTTAGCACTTAGCGTAAAAAAACATGATTCAAACTTAGCGTATACACTATACACAGCGTATATGCTGACCAACCCTAAACATGATTTAAACTCAGTGTATACGCTACCAAAAAAAGCGTCTACGCTGATACCCGAACCCCTTCATGCGCAGCGTCTACACTGAAGAAACCCTCAGTGTATACGCTCGAGTTCGCTTTCAGCGTAAACCGTTTACGCCAGAAAAATAAAATAGCACGCCAAAAGACAACGGTACGCGTACAGCGTATACGTCGGGAAAACCCTTAGCGTATACGTCGTTGCAAAAGATAACTTACACTGATGACAAACACGTTGATAAGCTTCAGTCACACCGGAGCGTACGCTAACATAATAACATAGAAAAGGGCTTACGCTAGTAAATTGATAAACACCGTCTACGCTGCACAGTTACGCTGGTGTATACGTCGAAAACCCTTAGGTCAAAACCCTCTCCGCTCGGCATATACGCTGACATTATCTACGCTAAGAAGCATGGAAACAATAATAGAGGTAGGGATCAAGGCTTACCTGTGGGATTTCACGGGCCACGACGGCATCCTTGGCCTGGGCAGACCCTGCAACATGGCCTTCGTCTCTTCGGCGAAGGTTAGATCAGGACCCTTCCTCCCCTGGCCCTCCACTTCCTTTCCCTTGCCCATCTCGGAGTGTCTATGCTGACGATCTAAGTTTATGCTGAGCAACTGTCCACGCTGGTGCTGAGAAGTTTAAGCTAAGAAGTTTATGTAACATTAATTTGCTCAAAGAGGAGTAACACTTGAACAAAATATTTTGTAATGGGCACCATCTTTGATCTTTTGTCCAACATGATCCTCTTTATCATGAAATTACTTATATGTACTATTATTTTCTACATCCCCATTGCTTCTTGGGAAATTATCTTTAATTCTTCATTTTTAAATAGAATTCTTAGGATAATGTTTGATAGTTAAGAATAAGGAAATGGGGCCTGAACAACTAAATCCATTACGAACTCAAGGTAATTCCTTGCTAATATTTGTTTGAATATATCCTTGAATGAATTCATATGCTAAGGTGAAGAAATTAGTAAGTTATACAAACTCAATTTAAAAGATGATTTCTTTAGATGATTTAAGACTTGACATTTAAAAAAATTTAATGCATATGTAGTCTATGTAATTATTTCTCTTTTTGTTTGCTTTTTGATGGAATGCGATATTGCATGGGCCGCGATATCGCATCCCTCGCGATATCGCGTAGTCCTCCGTGATATCGCGATGCACCGTCATATCTATAAATAAGAGGCGGCTCTTCCTTGTTTCCTCATCCTAGGCTAAACAGTAGGGAAACTTTGGCAAATTTATCACTCCAAAGATAGAATATTTTCCATGTGGCTGCAGTAGGAGTCCTAAAGTGAACGGATCTTTATTCGAGCAAATATTGTACCGAAACACAAGTTTGTGTGCGGCAATAAAGATGAACTTCCTGGATAAACCTTGCAGTGCATGGAATAGGCTAATTAGGACCATTTACATGCTTTATTAGAAATTAATTCCTTCTCAACCCTTCTCTCCTAGTTAAGTGCCTCAGTACGACCGCTTCGAGCACATGCATTACGCGTGGTGATCCCAACAACGATTAGCGTTTGGTAGCCACAGTTGCATTGGTTCAGGGTGTGTATGGTAAGTGGGAATGGATGCTGATGCTAGGTTAATTTAGGACTTAGTTAGTTAGTTAGTTAAAGTTAGGAATTAGCTTCTTTAACCCTTCACCTCAATAGCATAGGAGATAAAACCAAAAAAGATATAAAAATCATATACCTCAAACTTCCTTAACGATACACCATGACAACTACAAGTAAGTCTTGGAAGACAACGAATGGTTAACCTTATGTGTTCCATGAGGCTTGTAGGCACTTACTTTGCGGAGTTCAACTGGATTGCGCATGTTACACTCATATTCGTATGGTTGAGTGTAGGGGTACTGCACCACTCATCATTGGTGCCGTTGCTGGGGACTAAGTGTTTGTGCGCTAAGTAGGACATAAGAGATCATTTACATCATTGGGAGCTTAAACGGACCTTAGGGTTAATTAACAAAATTTTTCTATAACTTTAAGATCAGCACATCGAATAAGACATCATGTCTTCTTCTTCTCACAAGAGCACATCACCTAAGGATCATACAAAGAACAGTCGGTAGTCAAAAACACATAACCTCAATCAACCAGTTCCTCAACAATATAGGGTGACATATACTCATCCTGATGAGTATATACCTAATTATACTTTTATCCTCCATCAGGATGAAATGATGCGCTGGAGAGACTTGCATGATAACATTATGTTATCTCTAGATCGATCAGTCCCTAACATGCTTTTCTATGCTCTGGCATAGATTGGCATCACAGAATTATATGCTAAATACATTACAGTAGATTTTGACTTGAGTGATTATCATCCCACAGCATTACAACGTATGAGGGACTCAAGGCACAAGAGCCAACATACATTGTTGAAGTGCAAAGAGGTCCTGCACGTCCTGAGTGATATAAGAGATGGTGAACCACTTACAACGGGTTCTCTATCAAAAGATGTTCCCCCTCCTAACGATGGTGAGGAGGTTGGGTATCAGAACTTATGCTCAATGATACACAACCTTGGTTCTGATCCCCATGAACACTAGTTGTTCACTGAGGGAAAAACACATGACAAGGGCAGGCACTCAGATCATCATCATGATCGAGGTTGAAGCCATAGAAGAGAAGGAAAGAAACATTGTCATGGCGATGGTTCTCCTTCTTCTTCCCATTCATCTCATCACTCACCCTTTCCTTCCACATCATGGTGTAATCATGAAGAGCATAACAGAGAGGATAAGAGTAAGAAAAATGAGAGACCTCGATGAGAGAGTTGAGAGAGAGGACAAGGGCATGAACGAAGGGAAAATAGGGAGCAACGTAGACATCATGATGTCATGAAAGAGATGATCATGATGAGCCCCTACTTGCCACCCAAAGTATGTTAAATATAACAGAGGCAATGAGAATCCTAGCAAGGCATTTAAACGATAGTTGGATCAAGTGCTTAGACATGAACAACATCCCACGATTTGAAGGGGGATATAGTGTAGATCCGAAAAATCATTTACAAGCATTCCATGATGCTTGCACCTTGCACAAAATTGAGAATAAGTGGTAGAAACTAAAGTTGTTTCCCAGGACACTCATCAAGGAAGCAAAGAGTTGGTACTAGTCCTTAGAATCGAAAACCATCAGGAGGTGGAGTACGATGCTAGAACTCTTCAATGATAAGTATCAAACATACTCCAGAGTGTCTAATTTGCATAAGCAGATCCAAGGATGGATGCAAGGTACTCATGAACCCTTGGATGCTACCATGGGCCGCTACTACGCATTGTTACATCATTTCTCGGGCCATGATTACACATAGCGGGATCAACTCCACCACATCGTAGATGGGCTAACGTATGAGACTAGGAGAACCCTTGGGACTTATGCCCAAGGGAGATTATTAGAACTTAGATCCCATGAAGTACATCACTTATTGGAATAAGTAGACAAAGAAGAAGGGGAGCTACAAAAAAGGAAAATTGTGGAAGAATATAACCATGATCCCTCTCTTTGAAAGAAGGGAATGAACTTTTATGATGAAGAGGATGAGTCACCACTTGGAGAGTTGGTGAACAGAAAGACCCTGCTGCTTCAGAAACTAACAATAGAAATAGCAGCTAAGGTAGATGATGTAGGGAGTTCTTTAGACTCTAGACTTGAAACTGTCTTGAAAATCGTAGAAGAGTCTAAGGAGGAACGAAGTAGTGACAAAGGTAAGACAAAGCAAAGAGATTTAGGACCTACACATAACAAGGGTAAGGGAAAAATTACTAACTCCGAGGTGGATATGAATTCATACACAGATGATGATAGTGGATGTGAGATCTGCTACTATGACCATCCTAAGGGATATTGTCCAATCATCTCACATCTACAAGAGTCTGGGGTGTATGCACTTAATCCAAGACTCAACAGAGGGCAGACACCCCGAAGGTTACCTTATCCCCAAGGTAACCCAAGACAGTTCCACCAACCATTGATGTACTATCCAAGTAGAACTCCACCACAACCCATCGAGCAACATTAATAGTGGCAATACCTACAGTCATGGGGGATGCCACCACCAAAACAACAGTACTCTTACCAGCAGCCTGATCCATATAGTTACTACATGCAACAGCCGATTCCTCCAAGTGATCCTATGGGTCATGCAACTCCACAACACACTACCCAGTTCAGGAATATTATCAGACTTACCCTCCTAAAAGGGATAGTCCACATGTATACCATACTCCAAATCCATCCTCATCTCTCACGTCGGTAGCTCCACCACCGATTCCTCCAACGCTGCCAAGGGTATTTCCCACTCAACCACAACAACCTGATGTTACAAGGGCTTCCAATCCTCAACCCTCAGTTGGTCTTGACAATGCTATGCTGAAAACACCTTTCTTCAGGACCAAAAATCCAACTAACCCCTCACCCTCATAAGTGGTTGAGCATCAAAACACTGTCGTATCAAACAAGGTTTCGAGATCCCTTTCAAACAAGAAATCGCACCCAATGCACACAGTTATGTTAACACATACCGTTACTGACTAGATTAAACTTGGCCACCTTCTGTTAAAATCATCTGATCTTAGGGTCCCCCTAGTTTATCTCCAAGTTGCTAGGAATGAACCCCATAAGGATCTCCTTGACTCAAGTTTCAGAGTCAACTTAATCTCACAATAATTGTATAAAACCTGGAACCTGCCTCCACTCAAGAAGAGTAATATTTGCTTAGAGCTGGCTGACCAGTCCATCATTTTTTCTTTGGGACAGGTTGAGGACATTGTTACCACTATGGGTGGTTGGTCATATCCAGCTGATTTCCTGGTGATCCAAATAAATAATGATAAGGGGGATTTCCCAATCATAATGGGAAGGGCATGGCTGAGTACAATCGATGCATGCCTAGGAATCTGCAATCTTTCCCTAGAAATATCCAAGAAAAATACTTTTGGGAAATTTGAGAGGAAGAGAGTTCCATGCATCACAGATAGTGACACAGGATGTCATTGCATGTAGAAATCATGGGTGATGTGAAGTTTAACATTGCCTATATGCAATTGGTATGTATAGGATATTGACATACAAAAGTGCCTATATGCAACAACCACACAACAAGAAAACACCCAGTGGTTGATGGCTAACCAAGAGAGCAATTCAATGACATGCATGGAACTAACTGAGGGGATAACTAGTGCTTACATTGAAAGCACAGATATATTAGAGCAAGTCTGCCAACTTCCAGCTCGTAACTCTGAAAACATTAATTGAGGGAAGTTGGATATTTCTAAGGAATTTAGACAAGAGCCCCTAGACCTAAAACCATTACCCACCAGTTTGGAATACATGACCCTTGAAAACAAAAAGTCGGTAATTGTCAATGCAAAACTTGTCCCCAAGCAAAAGGAAAGCCTATTGAAGGTCATCAATTAATGGTCAAAATCCTTTGCCTGGTCATACCTCGAGATAACCAAAATAGATCCTAGGATATGCCAGCATAGGATTTACATGGACCCCTCCATGAAGCCTCATAAACAACCGCAGAGGCGATTGAACCCAAGGTTAAAAGAAATATTGAAAGAGGAGATAGAGCAACTTCTCAAGGCTAGGTTCATTTATCCCATTGGTGATAGCAAGTGGGTTAGTCCTCTTGTAATTGTACCAAAAAAAGAAGACAAACGGAGGGTATGTATAGACTTTAGGCTATTAAATATGGAAAAATTTAAAGATCACTTCCCATTGCCATTTATTGACCAAGTCTTAGAAACTAGAGTAAGGCATTGCTATTACAGTTTTCTAGATGGGTATAGTGGGTACAACCAAATACGAATTGCACTAGAAGACCAAGCCAAAACAATGTTCACTAGTCCTTGGAGAATGTTTGCATACAAACAAATACCTTTTGGCTTATGCAATGCCCCTGCCACATTCCAATGATTAGTTCTAAGCATATTTCAATAGAAAATAGGTAATGAAGTAGAATTCTTTATGGATGACTTCTCTACTTATGGGATGAGCTTTGATCAAGCCCTCAACTGGTTAGATCAAGTATTGAAACAATGTGTTGAAACCAACCTAAAGCTCAATTGGCAGAAGAGCCATTTGATGGTTCAAGAGGGCATAGTACTAGGGCATAAAATTTCACAATCAGGAATAGAGGTGGATCTGGAAAAAATTAGAGTCATCCAAGGAATTACCTGGCAACCAAAAACTATCAAAGGCATTCAGTCATTCCTTGGACACACTGGCTACTATAGAAGATTTATCGAGAACTTCTCCAAAATTGCCAAGACTTTAGTGGAATTAACGAAAAAAGATGCACCATTCAAATGGACCAGGGAATGTGAACGAGCATTCCAAACTCTTGAATAGAGGCTTTTGGGAACTCCCATTCTACAAGCCACTGACTAGTCCAAGTTGTTCCATATCATGACTGACACATCTAATTACGTCTTAGGAGCTGTACTGACATAATTAGATAACCAAAAACGACCTTATGTCAGTAAGAGTATTACCGGTGCGCAACTCAACTACATGACTATGGAAAAGGAATTAATGGCTGTAGTGCTTGCACTGGACAAATTTAGGCACTATGTATTGGGCTACAAAGTATACATCCATATAGATCATAGTGCAATCAGGTTCCTTATGAACAGGCCAACGGTTAGCCCACGTATCATACATTGGTTGGTAATTCTTCAAGAGTTCAATTTAACAATTGTAGATTGCAAGGCCACCAAGAATGTAGTCACAAATCACCTATCTTGGTTGCATTGGGACAGAAAAGAGGATGAATTTGCTGTATCTAATCATTTTTCTGATGAAACCCTCTTTGCCTATGTAGTAAATGATCAACCCATGGAAATAAATTGGTATAGTAACATTCTCACTTATCTCATTTCCCAAAAAACACCATAGGGGTTGGACTTTAGGAAGAAACAATAGTTTCTTCACAAAACCAAGTACTTCATGGAAATCAAGGGACAACTCTATAAAGTCTATCCTGATGGCTTGGTTCAATGGTGCGTGCTTGATAAGGATCAATTAAAAGTTCTTTAGGATGCTCATGAGGGCCCCTGTGGGGATCACTATGCTGGGAGACGAACAGCTACCAAGGTCCTACTTGCAGATTATTATTGGCCAACACTATTTTGAGATGCACATCATTTTTCCCAATCCTGTGAATGCTACCAACATGATGGTGGAATGACTGCTAGAATGGAGGGTCCGCAACAATGGATTCAACCTTTTGAACCCTTCGATATCTACAAAATAGATTTTATGGGGCCTATTACACCGATGTCCAACAGAAAAGCATATATCATCATTGCTTTTGATTACTTAACCAAATGGGCTGAAGCAGCCATAGTAACAGACTGCACATCATCCACAGTTGCACGATTTGTATAAGAAAAAATTGTAAATAGGTTCGGTGTGCCGCGTGCACTCATCTCTGATAATGGAACACATTTTATGGGTGTAACCTTTCACAAATTGATGCAACGCTTAGGGGTTGAGCATAAATTGATCACACCTTACCACCCACAAGCTAATGGTCAAGCCAAGGTTACTAACTAGGAGATTACAAGAATATTAATGAGAACAATTAGCAAATTTAGGCGAGACTGGAGCATGAAACTGAACGATGCTCTCTCAGTGTACCGCTCCACTTGGAAGCTCCCTATAGGCTATACTCCCTATGAGTTAGTGTACGGGAAACTACCAAAGCTTCCGATATAGAATGAGCTCTATACACTATCCATGGCTTACAATCTTTACCTAAACCTCGAACTAGCACAAAAATAATGGTTTGCAACTCTGAATGTGTTAGAAAAGAATAGATTGGTTGTACTATCATTAAATGAGTTGCACAAGGTGCATAGTAAACAACATCATGACTTAAGAATTTGAAGGTTTAGGTACCAACCAACTGACAAGGACCTTTAATGGAATCCCACACACGTACCACAGTGTACAAAATTTCAAATATTGTGGGAAGGACCCTATATTATTTATACAACCTTCCCCTCTAGATCCATGATGATATACAAACCTGATAGCCTAGATAAAAGATTATTGGTTAATGTACAACAAACAAAACCTTTTCATGAACCCACAACAGCCAGTACAAATTACACCTCCACTAGTAGACAACCTCACTCTCTATTTTGGATCTCTCCCTTGCAATTTAGTCATGGGAGAGATGGCCACCTATGCTAATAAATTGAGGCCCTTAGTTCTTTTCAATTTTTTTTACACATTTTTTTCTTACACATTTTTGTTTTACAAATTTCTTTAACTTTTCTAATTTTTATTTTACACATTTCTTTAATTCACCTTTTTTTTGTTTTTCAACATCGTTATACCTTTTCATTTTTTGTGTGTGTGTGCATGTGATCCACCCTGTAAGTTTGTCACCCAATAAGTGTTCTTCATGATGGTATGAACTATTTTTCATATTGATTGCTAATGTTTGGTTTTTACTTTTAAGTCATGATGTTGATACTAAGGTATGTTTCTTTTGATATGGTAGGCAATGAGTTCATTTTATCCATTCCTCCACACTTTCTATGGTCTCTCTCGGGTTGTAAATGTACAGTACCTTTCTAATAAGAACTTTTAATGAATCGGTGACTGGGCATTTCTCAAACTAAGGAAGGACTCAAGGATTAAAAAGGGTGTGACTTCAAGGGAACTTGCTGCATTTGTGTTGGCCATTCTCCTGGGTGCTTGGATGTTTTCTTCATGAGTTTTCTTACTATTTTGATGTTACCTAATTATTGGGAAGCTGAGAAAATAAAAATAACCAAGTCTTTGCATGGTGTGATTCTCATGCATAAACACCTAACACAAAAAGAGAGAGAGAGAGAAAAGAAGAAAAGTGAGAATTTAAAGCACATCCCTTAGACAAAATAATTCCTTGGGCTAAAAGAACTTTTTATGGAACTCAAAATAAAAATGTTTTCTCTAACTAAGGCCCTTCTCGCTTCCCATTCTCTTCTCCTTCGTTTCGTCAGAATGGTTGTGATTCTTGGAGAAGGCATTCTTGTTACTTCAAGTGGATGGTTTGGCCAAATGTATTAATGCGATGCCACTGGAAGTGGTTTGTTTGAGGTCGGACTTGGAATGGGATTTGCTAAGTCACATTAGTCATGAAACATACAAGGGGATGTACACCATCTTGTTCTTGGGATTCCATTCCATTTTCTTCTCTCCATCCTTCTCTCCATTATTCACCTCATTGTCAATTGTATCATTAGTGTATATTTTAGTTGACGCATTTTTTTCTTTTGGTAAATTCTTATGGTTAAGACTTTAAATCTTGTTCCAAATGACATTCCAAGATCCTACAAACTCTTTAAATGTGGGTTTGTCAGGGCATTCAGGGCATGAGCCTGCTTTGGGGAGGACCCACTGACATTCCTCTTTGGTGCACCAGTTCATTTCTTTTCCCTAACATTTTTGCAATTAATTTTATTTTGTTCATTTTCATCTTGACATCCATTTCATCGATTTCATAAATGTCCCTTTTTATATATCTTTCTTATTCCTTTTCTTTCTCCATTCTAATGGTACCAGAGGTTCGCAATTAGTCATGGGGGTATGGGGCCCAATTTTTTCAATTTTTTCTTGGCCCCAACTTTTTCAATTTTTTCCTAACCCCTACACCTTTGATAGTCATGAATATTATATCTCCAGATCTGAATCAGCCATACCACAACCTAGCCAATGGACTTACACTGAACCAATGTATTAACTACATTGAAATTCATTTACCCTTGCTAATATAAGACTATGTTGTGTGTGCTGATGGCAATCATGCAATAACAGATCAGATCTAGAGGGAACACTTGGAATGGAGCAGTGCTAAAGAAGCTATGCAAGGAGTAAGATCGATGGTACACTTATCAATGGATAATGAAAGGTGCAATTTTGGCATTGGCAGTAGCAACACTTCTTTCTCTCTCTCTTTCTCAATTGCCAACTAAGGCTTAATGTCAATGTAATAAGATGTTCACTTTTATTGTCATGAACACAAGTTTTTTTGTGTCTTCTAATGATGATCCGTTCACATGTCATCCCATTAGTTCCATTCACCTCAATAATCCCATACCTTCCCAATATTTTGTAAAGAACTCAAGGATGAGTTTTCATTCAGTCATGGGGGTATGATGGGATGCGATATCGCATGGGCCACAATATCATGTACGCGATATTGCGGTGTGCCGTCATATCTATAAATAATAGGAAGCTCTCCATTTTTTCCTTATCCTAGGCTACACAGTAGAGAAACTCTAGTAGATTGATCACTCCAGAGATAGAATATTTTCCATGTAGCCATAGTAGGAGTCCTAAAGTGAACGAATCTTTATTCGAGCAAACATTGTACCTGAACACAAGTTTGTGTACAGAAATAAAGACGAGCTTCCTGGATAAACCTTGCAGTGCATGGAATAGGCTAATTAGTATTTTATTTAATGTTATTTACTACTTTCCATTTACATGCTTTATTAGGAATTAATTCCTTGTCAACCCTTCTCTCCTAGTTAATTGCCTCAGTATGACCAGTTCGAGCACGTGTGTTATGCGTGGTGATCCCAGCAACGATTAGCATTTGGTAGCCATGGTTGCATTGATTTAGGGTGTGTACGGTAAGTGGGAACGGATGCTGATGCTAGGTTAATTTAAAACTTAGTTAGTTAGTTAATTAAAGTTAGGAATTAGCTTATTCAACCCTTCACCTCAATAGCATAGGAGATAAAACCAAAAAAGATATAAAAATCATATATCTCAAACTTGCTTAACCATACACCATGACAACTACAAGTAAGTCTGGAAAGAGAATGAATGGTTAACCTTAAGTGTTCCATGAGGCTTGTAGGCACTTAGTTTGCGGATTTCGACAGAATCATGTGTGTTACACTCTTATTCGTATGGTTAAGTGTAGNTTTATGAATTTTCTTCTCTGTCCTTTTATACCTTTGAGTAGATGGACAAGTAATTCTACATTTTCTAAAAAGTATTTTTTACTTTTATACTTGCAAATTCTAAAGATTATAAATAATAACTAGTGTTCAATGATGAGGTAAACATCTCAATTCTAACAAAACAAGCTAGGGAATTCATCCATCTATGCATTAACAAACATAAAACCCTTGAAACATGCATAAAATATCATATATTATGATCATGCAACCAAAACATTAAATGAAACATGTAAATTTTGAGAGAAAATGAGGGACTTAAATTTGAGAGCCCCAATTATGAAAAATGTATGAGAAATTGTGAGAATCAATGTCTAAGAAATGGTTGTGAGAAAATATGCTAGAGAACCAAGAAAGGATTTAACTCCTATGTAAATTTGGGTAATGAAGTGAAAAAAAAAGCTTTCATTTACTTCACAAGTCAAGAATTTTAAATGAGGGTACAGTTTTATTTATTCTTATGGAGATGAAAGACCTTTTTCATATTTGGCATGCTCACATATGAATGATCATTAATCCCCTCTTTATTTTGTTGGATTTGCTCTCTTTCCTATGTTTTTCATCATAGCGAACATGAAAATACATTACTTCTAACTACCTAGAACTTATCTTTTTACTTCAATCAACTTCTAATGACTTATACCATAACATGCCATGAGTCTAATAAATAGAAAGAGAAGTAACATGAAAATGATAGAATTAAGATAGGCATGCATTCATACTATACTTAACATACAAAACCATGATAAGAAAATAAATATTTTTACATAATAGTATTAAGGGAACCATAATTTAGAGGGATGGTAACATGCTTATTTCTCAATTTAGAAAATATGGATTTAAACTTGAGCACAACTACTTGAAAGGAGGTTAGAATTTTCCAAATCTATTAATGCTCCTAGAAGCCCACTTTGCAATATATGAATTGAGGCTTTGGATGACAATTATTGATGCCTTGGTATTAAGGAAAGACTTAAATAAAAATAAAATTATTTAACAATTTCAATTTCTCACTATTTGCAATGCATAATTAGTAATGTACAAATGAGATTGTTAATTTTGCAATCACTAAAGCATTGAAAATGAACACCAAATTTTCTACAACACCCTACATTTAAGCACATTAGAAAGGTATTTTCATTACATTGTTTTTACTATAAAATACCTTTTTTGAAAATTGTAGGAAGACTATAATGAGAACTAGAGAATAAATAAAATCTATTTCATCTTTTAATTGTAATATTGAATTATAGGCAAACTTGGATACTTGTCTTAAATGTTTTCTTCTTTAAAGGTACAATCGAGATAGTGTTGGTAAATCATAGATACTATAATAGTTACACATTTTGGAAATTGTGTATCTTTAAATCTTGTTGGCCAACAATGATGTAATTGTTAATAATGGTGCTATACTATAATTTTGTGTTCTCAAAGAGGAATGTCATCATAAGCAAATAGAAAGACGAGATCTAGTAGAGTGCAGGAGTAAGAAGAGAAAAGACAAGAATATGTTAGACATCAATTGGGCTCTTAAGCTATTGTGCAATATACTACTATAGAGCAAGAGGAATATCGGCATGCTCAGGAGAGAATTTCATGAAAGGAGTAGCAACAAAGTGAGGTTAAACTCAGATCAAGCCCCTTACAGAGTCTAAGAGACTTTCATTCCTTGCTATAGCTAGTTTGGCCAGAGATGCTTACCAAGCTTGTTCAACATTATCTTGAGTTCATCATCACCAGAGGTCCTAATTATTATGAGGAGGAGGCATGTCGATTTTATGTGGCACATCATCAAGAATTACCTAGATTGAAGGTTGTCAAGATCGATTTCACTTTTACGCTAACAGAGTAGATCCTAGGGAAGCTACTCCATATGTCAATTGGTCCATAGAAGGAGTATTTTATGACTAATACTTCAAATAAAAAATATAATTATTAAGCAAGGTGCCAAAGGTGGAGACTGATGAGATGGGATGACCTTATAGGAACTTCTCCCCACAACAAAGAGTTCTTATGAGAGCGATTTATACAAACTTCCTAGCTATCACACATCATACTCATGTGATGTCCTTTACCTTAATGATCCTACTTGATTTAGAGGGTGAATTTTCATTAAAATAGCCCCACATTATACTGATGAGGATGGAGATCCTTTGTAGAAATGTAAGTACAGTGTCTTTCCCATCAGCTGTGTCTACTCTTTCAAGCATTAGTAGATTTCAGCACTTGAGGTGGATGATGGAGAAGTGTAATTTTTTGGTGAGGATCAACTGCCTCATTTGTGATGTGCATTCTACATCCAACATGTCCCTAGGACACAATTTAATGATCTAATTTGGCTTCTAGGCCCATGTGTCCTAAAACATGATGGAAAGAGTAGATGGAATGAGTATTATGAGCATGCTGAGTAGACACAGGTTGTTCATGTCCATCCTAATCAAAAACTTTTTTTAAGATGGAGCAACCATTTTTCCCTACTTAGAGATGATGTAGTATAGGTTGATCATACACATGGATTCCATGGAGTCGAACAGGCATCAATGTTTTGGATAGGTAGAGAAGAGACTTACCTTCTTTACTATGAATGTTCAAATAACAACAAATTACTCATTTGAATAGTTGTAGGCATTGTAAGGGTCCTCTAGTTTAAGGAAGGGGAAGGACATTTCTAACCAAGAGTTAGTTGGAATGACTATTCCAATTCATGACTTACAGGTGGAACCATTAAGAATATCTAGGATGGAGGATCATCTAGTTACCAAGGTTGATGATACTATCATAGAGACAAATTTTATGACGACTAATGCTCTAAACATAGTTTATGACAATAATGTAGCAGGATTTGGCTAGACTATTGTGTCTATGGATAGAGTCATAGTTGA
>MNCI01020094.1:17321-31443 GCA_015680685.1 Gnetum montanum
ATGTAGTTGTTGACCACCATAGATGATCATTGACTTTGGTCAAACTTGCAAAATAAAAAGAATTTTTGAATGAAATTGGGATCAAATGAAAGCTCAAAATGCTAAGAATATTCTTGAAACATGAGAAGAGGGTGTTGAAGCTCATAAATTTGGAAAAATGGAGAAAATTTGATTCAGGGGATGAATAAAATAAAAGGTTAAGGAGCATTAAGTGGAATACCCAATGGAATATGCGAAAGATAGGATTGTAGCAATGTCAAAGGTAAGGAACCTTAACTAACCAAACTAAGACCTATACAAGTGGGTCCTCCCCATAGTAGGCTCATGCCCTTGTTGCCCTTGCATAACCTCAACTAAGGAGTCCGTGGGCCCCATAGTCAATTTAATGATTATGAAAAGTTAATGACCAACCAAAAAGAATCTACTCAATAATTCAAACACATCAAACCAAGACATAGAGCATAACATAGAACACGGTAGTAAGGTGAGTTGTGGTAGCATGGATGGATGATAGAGAAGGTGGAGTGGAGTTTCAAGTTGAGGTCATAAGAAGTCCCTTATAGAATTTGTGCTTAAAATGATCTCAAAAGATCCATCCTTAGTCCTGACCAAAACCATATGCTTTCAATGACTTCACATCGCCATCCTAAGATTGATCCATCCACACAAGACATGAGAGTGCTTCCACAAGACAACAACCATTCCATAAGGAGAAGGAAAGAGAGAAATAAGAAGTGAGAGAGGGCCTTGGTTAGAGGGGACTGTCAGGCATAGGTACATGGATTTTTAGTCCCATAACTAGTGCTTGTAGCCCATTTATATGTCCAAGGGGTGTGCTTTAAATTCCCATTGTTTTTTTATGGGAACTACACCACACAAGGACTTATTCGTTTATTGTATATAAGAGGTATGCTTTGAATTCCCATAATTTTTTTTGATGGGAACCACACCATGCAAAGACTTTATTGAACTTCCTATCAGTGGTTGGAATGCAACAACAAGAAGTCCATGAGAAACACCCAAGCATTCAAGCAAGTAGAGGACTACAAAGAGTATTGAGTCCCCTTAAAGTCACATCTTTTACAAACCTTTGAATCCTTCCTAATTTTGAAACTACTAAGGTCACCCATTGCTTAAAAGTTTTTTTAATGGAAGGGACCTCAAATTCCAAAAACAAGGAAAACCATAGAGTTTATTGAATGGGAAAATGATGTGGACTCACTGCTTATTCCCTGAAAAACAAATCATGTCAAAGTCATCAGACATCAAAATTCAAAAATAGAAACTAGACATTGACAATCACAACATTGAGCACAAACCATCATTAGTAAATAGCAACTTTGGCACTATATCCTGTGACAATAAAGTAATTTTTATTAGCAAAAATAAGGAAATATCACACTTAAACAAAAGAGAACAAAAGAAAACAAAATAAAATAAAATAAAATATATACTAAAGTGTAAAATAATCAAGAAAGGCTTAAAGGTACTAACAATGGTGTAAAATTAGAAAAATTTGAAAATCCAAAAATTTGTTAAATAAATAACTTCTAAAATCAAAAACATGGAAAACAAAAAGTAAAAAAACCTAAGAAGATATATGGATTGTTAGCACAGATGGACATCTTCTCTATGACTAAGTTGGAAGGAGAAGATCTAAAAAATTGGACATGGTTGTCCATCCATCGAGGTGGCAACTGCACCAGCCTATCTTGGTTCAAGGAAAGGTTTTACTTTGTTGGATGTTGACCAACTATTTTTTATTTGGACTTTAAAACTTGTAGATCAACATGGCCCCAAAGGAAAAGGTTTGATCGGTTATATAAGGTCCCTCCCATAACGTTTGAAATTTTTCCTTTTGAGGTACATGTGTGGGGTTCCAATAGAGAACCTTATCTCCTAGTTGAAGTTTTACTAACCTGATTTTGAGGTCATGACATTGCTTACTAAATGCCTTGTGCACCTCATTCAAAGATAGGGCCACTAATCAATTTTCATCTAGCACATTCAAGTTGATCAATTTTTCTTTCTGTGCTAGACTTTGGTCAACATTTAGATCATAGGTTGTTGAAAGTGTACAAAGCTCATATTGAATCAAGAGTGTTGGAAGTTTTACATACACTAACTCGTAGGGAGAATAGCCAATAGGAAGTTTCCATGTTGAACGGTAAGCCCAAAGGACATCATTAAGTTTTGCACTCCAATCTTTCCTATATTTGCTAATGGTCCACATTCGTATTTTTGTGATCTCCCAATTAGTTACCTCTGCTTAACTATTGGCTTGGGGATGGTAGGGTGTTGTTAATTTATGTTCAACCCCCAAGCATTGCATTAACTTTCTAAAAGTGGCACCTATGAAATGAGTTCCATTATCAAAAATTAGTGAACATGGCACCCCAAACCTATTCACAGTATTTTGTTATATGAATCTGGCAACAATGGATGATGTATAATCAATAACATCTATTGCTTCTACCCATTTTGTGTAATAGTTAACTACTACAATAATATATGCCTTTCTATTGGACATAGGTGTGATGGGACCCATGAAATCAATGCCCCATATGTCAAAAGGTTCCAATGTTTGAATGCACTATTAAGGACCTTCCATGTAAGTGATCATCCCCCTATCTCATTAACAACATTCACAAGATTTCACAAACTGATGGACATCCTTAAAGATTGTAGGCTAATAGTATCCTACCATCAAGATTTTTATGGCCATGCATCTTCCTACATAGTGGCCTCTACAAGGCGCTTCATGAGCATCCTAGAGAATGTGCAGTTGATCTTCATCAAGGACACACCAACAAATCAAGCCATTGGCACATACCTTGTAGAGGTGTCCATTGATTTCCATAAAGTATTTGGCCTGATGAAGAAATTGTGGCTTCTTTCTAAAGTCAAGATCTTGTGGCATCTCCTGAGTATAAGTGAGGATGCCATTGTACCATGTTGTTTCTATGGATGTTTATTCATTTATTACTCCTATAAAGAGGAGTTCATCTAGAAACTAATCAAAGAGTAGGCTCTCCTCTTTTTTATTATCCCATCTTAAGTGAGAGAGTTGCTCAGTGACCACATTCTTAGGCCCTTTTCAATCTACCATTGTGAGATTGAATTCCTGTAAGATAATAAGTTACCGTATGACATGAGAGCTCACCATTGGCTTATTCATGAGGAAGAAAATTGCACTATGATCTGTGTGCACAAATACTTTGTAGCTAAGCACATAGTTCTTGAACTTTTCCAAAGTGTACACCACAGCCATTAGTTCTTTTTCTGTGATAGTGTAATTTAATTATGTTTCCACAATGCTTCAGCTTACACAGTGGATGTAGTATGGGCATTTTTTATCATACATCTGCGTGAGCACTGCTTGCAGGGCATAGTTATATGCATCCATCATGATGTGAAAGGGTTTGAACTAGTTTGGTGCTTGTATAATTAGTGTTTCTATGAGTTTCTCTTTTAACTATTGGAATGCATGTTCACCTTCCTTGGTCTAGATCAAAGGTGCATATTTCTTTGTAAGCTCTACCAACGATTTTTCAATCTTAGCAAAATTCTCTATGAATTGTCAATAGTAGCCAATGTCTCTAAGGAATGACCAAACATCTTTAATAGTCTTAGGTTGGTGTGTTACTCCTTGGATGACCCTTATCTTTTCTAGGTCTACCT
Source organism: Gnetum montanum (assembly GCA_015680685.1). Lineage (NCBI taxonomy): Eukaryota > Viridiplantae > Streptophyta > Gnetopsida > Gnetales > Gnetaceae > Gnetum > Gnetum montanum. The sequence goes on from MNCI01020094.1 coordinate 21,003, forward strand.
CGATCCCTTTTTTGCAAAATTTAGTACCCTAGTAGAATGCCTTCTTTGACCATGAGATGGCTCTTTTGCTAATTGAGCCACAAGTTTGTTTCAAAAAATATCTTCAATACTTAATTAAGGTGGTATAAGGCTTGCTCAAACGTAGCTCCATAGGTGGAAAAGTCATCCATAAAGACTTCCACATCACTACTGATCTGTTGTTGGAAAATACTAAGGACCAAGCATTGAAATGTTGCAAGGTCATTGCACAGACCAAATGACATCTTACAATATGTAAAAGTTCCCTAAGGACTCATGAATGTTGTCTTAGCTTAATCTTTTAGTGCAATTTGGATTTGGTTATAACCACTATAACCATCCAAAAAGCTATAATAATAATGCCCAAATATGGTGTCCAATACTTGATCCACAAATGGCAATGGAAAATGATCTTTAAAATTTATCATTTTCAACAACCTGAAGTCGATGTAGACCTACCACTTCCCATCTTTCTTTGGCACAATTATGAGTGGGCTAGCCCACTCACTATCTGTGATGAGATAGATGAACCATGTCTTGAGGAGTTGTTCAATTTTCTCCTTGACGACCTGCTTCAATTGGTGTTCAGTCACCTCTATGGCTACCTTCTAAGCTTCATGGTGAGGTCAATGTAAATGTGATGTTGGCATATCCTTCGATTAATTCCTATTAGCTTAGGATATGATCAAGCAAAGGCTATTGGTCATTTGTTAACTACCTTTGATAGTTTTTTTTTTTTTTGTTCAAGAGCAAGTTTGGCATTAATTATGATTAGTTTACCATTGTTTAAAAATGCATATTCCATGCCAACTGATAAATTTTTTAGCTCTAGGGGCTCTTACTTGGGATTTCCAACTCTTCCCAACAAGTATCATTATCTTTTCAAAGAGTTGGAAATGAACTTGTTCAATTTTTTTCATACCTTTAACATCAGCACATGTTAGGCTCTCAGTTGGTTCTATGCATAATGTGCTACTATCTAAGTCAGCTATCAGCCACTAGGTGTCCTCCTATTTTGTGGCTGCTACATACAGACACTTTTAAATATTGATTTCTTATGCACATTGATTGCATGCTTTAATGTATGTACTTTTGATAGACCAAATCTTTTGCATGCAATTACACCCATTATTGCTATATGTGATGCATGGAATACACTTCTTCTCAATCTTGCCTAATTCATTTTCTTTGGATATTTCCAAAGAGAGATCCCTTATGCCCATACATGCATTAACCATGCTTAACCAAGCTCTTCCCATAATGATGGAAAAATCACTTTTGTAGTTTTCAACCTTGATCACCAAAAAATTAGCAAGATAGGACCACCCACAAACTATGATCATAATGTCCTCTACTAATCCTAGAGGGATAGTAATTGATTGATCTACCAATTCTAGATGGATGTTGCTCTTCTTAAGTGGTGGTAGGTTCCAGGCCTTGTACATGTCATGGGAGATGAGATTAACTTCAAAACTAGAGTCAAAAAGAGCCTTGCATGGATCATGTCTAGCGATCTACATGTAAATGAGTGGACTTCCTAGGTCAAATATTTTTATGGAAAGATTGATCTAGTCAAAAAAAACATGAGTTAGCATCACAGTGAGAATCTAAGGTGGCACTTGGTTTGAAGGGCACTTGAAGGTATTTGATGTAGAGGATGAGGGTATTGGAGATGTAGGATGATCAACTAGACTAGGTTGTGAGCGTTAGAGAGGAATTTTGGGTCAAAAGAAGGATCTTTTTCCAGATCGATTGTTCAAGCCACTCGGTTGGAAAGCTGATTGTGAATGTATAGCCCTTATAGCATTTCGTTGTTGTAGTTGTGAACGAATCTCACCCTGCATGAATGGAATAGGAGGTAACTAGGTTGAAGGTGGAGGTGTATGTGTAGATGGATGTGGAGGGTGGTATGGATATGGATTTTCTCCTTAAATAGATGGTGAATGTGTTCAATGGTACTTCAAAGGATAATAGTGATGCTGAAATGAGGTATGACTTATAGAAATTCTTGGGGAAATAGGTTGTTGAACATAGTACTTGTATGGATCTGGTTGTCTATAAGAGTACTACTACCTTGGTGATGGCATTCCCCATGATTATGGTTGGTACCATTGTTGCTATTTTTCATAAGGTTGTGGAGGAGCTCCACTTGGGTAGTATGCTTGTTGTTGTTGGTGGAACTACCTTGGATTGCCTTGAGGATAAGGCAATCATCTAGGTGCTTGCCTATGTGCTAGTTAAGGATTCAATGCGTACAACCCAAACTCTTGTAAGTGTGACACCACAAGGCAACATCCCTTTGGATGTTTGTATTGATAGATTTCATAGTTAGTTTCATTATCAAAGTCAGTTTCCACAACTTCCTCTATGGTAGCAGCTTTGCCCTTACCTCTTTGGTAAGCATGTTTAGCTTTTTTTTTGCCTTCTATGGTTATGATCACTATTTTTCTCTTTATATTATTTGGTGATCTTCATAGCAATTTGAAATTTTTCATCCAAAGAGTCCCATAATTTATCAACCTTTACTAAAATGTCAAAGATAGATTTTTGGATGGACAAAGTTTTCCTATTCATCACTTCATTGAGCGATGACTCCTCCCCATCACAAAATTGAACCTCCCATTTTTTGATGAAAGGATCCCTATTATACTCTTTCACACTTTTCATTTTTCATAACTGACCTTCTTCTTTTGCTACCTACTTAATTAGCCTTTGGATTTGATGAGCTCTCAATTCAAAAATTTTCCTTGGGCATACATCCCAAGTGTTCTTCTAGTTTCTACTCTAAGCCCATCTATGATGTGGTGAAGTTATTTCCTCTAAGAATAACCATGGCCAAGGCATGAGTGTAAGAGTGAATAGTATCTACCCATGGTGGCATCCAAAGGTTCATGTGTTCCCTATTTTTAGCCTTGGATTTACCTTCTCAAATTATACACTCTGAAGTACGTATTGTATTTATCATTAAATAGCTCTAACATTGTACTCCATCTATGGATAGATTCTAGCTCCAAAGACTAGTACCAACTTTCAGCTTCTTTGATGAGCATCCTAGGAAAGAGTTTGAGTTTCTACCATTCACTTTTTATGTTCTACAAGGCACATGCATCATGGAAAGCTTGTAGATGTGTCTATGGATTAAAATTATATCCCCCTCAAATCTTGGGATATTGTTCATCTCTAAGCACTTGATCCTACTATCTTTCATATGCTTGGTTGGAATTTTAACTACATATGCAATGTTGAGCATACTTCAAGTTGCTAATAGATGGTCATCATCATCACTACGTCAATGATGCCAATGATTGTTCCAACCACCCCTTTGTTCTTGGTGGCCTTCATGGTTATTTTTGTCTTATTGATCACCTTCATCATGATTATTTCAATGGTAGCTTCTATGAGAATTGTTAGATGAAGAGGAATGTTCAAAATTGGATGAAGAGGATGGAGAGGAAGGCGGACCTCCACTACCACCATGGTATCCACCATCACTTTTTCTCTTACTATGGCCATCATCCTTAGATTCCTTGCTATTGTGATGCTTGCTCGAGTCCCTAACTTAGCTGTCACTTTTTCCTGAACCTAGTTTATGAATAGTGGATCACATGTTTAGGTTCACATCCTCGTCACCAATAATGAGGGTGGAGAATCTTCATGTTGAAAACCTTCAAAGGGAGGATCCTCATTATTGTCTTGATTTAGTAGGAATAAGGGATTAGTGAAATGTTTTCCCTTCATAGCCTCATGGAGCTTCTCCTAACGTCGATCTCACTTGCATTGTATTTTAGTGGAACAGTAGTTCCAAGTGTCATAACCATTCACAATGTATTCTTCATGAAGATCTACAATGTCCAACTTCTTAAGGGTTTGAAGTAGCATCTTGAGCACAGATCGATTGGGAGGCAAGACGATGTTGCCCTTCATATCATGCCATCACAGCTATTCATCCTAATGTAGGATGAAGGTGAAGTCTAGCACATACTCATCTAGATGAGTATATACCAGTTTGCACTCCTATGAGACTGGCAATTTAACATCTTCACACTTGTAAGAAGAAGAAGACATTTTGCAAAATAAGGTTAGATATGAACAATATCCCAAGATTTGAGGGGGATACAATTTTATAATTATCATCCTCAAATTTTATTGATAATTGTAAGAAGAAGAAGACATTTTATTGGGATAATTATCAATGTGCTTTTATAAGTCTATGTATAGCGAGAATGATATTGACCTTAAGGTTCATACAACAATATTAATGGTATTCACTTAAACCTAAATAGCACACATTTCAACAAACAAAGTCCCTAGCAATGGTGCCAATGATGAGCAATGAGGTACCCCTACATCCAACCATATGAATCACAAGCGTTCACACACGATCTGGTTGAATTATATGGACTTTGTAGTTTCCAATACACTAGTCTTCTAGGAAGTGAATCTTTGCCTTAAGGTCAATCATTATCTTCCCAATTACACTTGTGATGTACACTAGTATGGTTAAGTGTAATTGAGGCATCTGATTTTTATCATTTTTTATTTTATGGTTTGGTGTTCAAATGAAGATAAAAGTAATTAGATTAACTAATTAACTAGTGTCTAACTATTCCTAACATAAGTATCCAATCCCACTTTCTGCATACATCTTGAACCCACGTATCCATTACTAAGTTACCAAGCACTACGCTACTAGGTGTACCAAGCAATAACGTTGCTGGGATTACCAAGTGAATACATGTTATGCTTGAAGTGATTGTACTTATGTGTTCAATCTATCTTGCTTAATTTCTTCATTAACTTAATTACTAGAAAATATTTAATAAATAATTGAAAACATTAAATGCATAAATAAAATATTTAATCTATTAAAAGTGCTACAAGGTTTATCAAAAAGCTCATCTTTATTGCTGCACACACTATCATGCTCAAGTATAACAATGTTTGAATAAAGATCCATACACTCAATCACTCTTGCTATAGGCACTCAGGAGGAAAATTCTAACTCTCAAATAAACAAACTGCAAGAGCTTCAATGCTAAAAAATCTTTGTTGCCATAAATGCAGTAGGTGGATGTGTATTTATAGCCGAATATAGACACTATGTTAACAAGGCCTCATCGATGCATGATATGATGTGTCAACGAGGCCTCGTCAATGAGGACCAGTTGACGAGGTTGCATCAATGAGGCCTCATTGGTGCAACAAACTAAATTGTAACTCATCAGCTTCTAACCATCTTCTAATTGGTACCATGAAATTTATTATGCTTACATGTGCTATAAATGTTGAGACATAGTCCACCTTAAGTTCATCTTTCTTTCTTAGCCAATTTGAGACTTTTGGATAATGTCATATAATGCTTTTAAAGGATGTTACTATAATACTTGGTATCAAAGCCAAGGCTCATGGTTCATGATTCAAGACTAGCAGTGATTCATGATTCATGTAAATAGCTACTACTATGATACATAAGAAGAAGAACAAAGGGAAATGAAATCCTAGTTATGCTTCTTTTATTTCAAATCTTTAGTAGGGCAACAAACACTAAAGTTGAGTATATAAAAAAGTGCATGAGGAAGTGCATAAAGATAAATACTTGGATGATAAGGAATATTTACCTTCTGAGAGAAATGGTAATGATTCTCTTGAAAAGATGTAAAAACTATGAAGCTAGTTATTGCAGGTTGTACTGTCCAAAATCGTCGGTCTCCGGCTGGAAGGAAACAGAGATCGTGGGACTACCGAATATGCACAGATGACCCTACCTTTGCCTGAGGGCGAGCTGGAATGAACGAAGGCAGAGTACCTTGGATGGTCCGCATGCAGATCAAACAAGGATTTTCCCAAACGTACACCGAGGTGCTATACGTTGGGTTATACGTGAACGGCGTAACAGGTGTAAAATAGAGCGTAAACAACATAATTGATGTGAACGGAGCATAAACAGAATACATGCAACAATTAATGCAAACTGTAATAGATTTTAGGAAGAAATGGTAACAATGGCATTTCAAAATGAGAGTTACAATGCACCGGTTTAACGTAGTTGTGGCTTTGACACAAGGCAGATGAGAAGCCTCGGCGAATGCAAGGATGATTGTGGGTCGGTTCACACTGTAGGCATAGTGTAGAGGCTGTATGCTCAGCGTACAAGGTTCTCTACTCTGGTTCTCGACGTCTCTTCTCTCTCTGGTTTGCTCCAAAATTTGCCAACCGACCTCTATCTAGTGAAAAATTGGGGTTTTTATACAGGTTTTAACGTTAGACTCGGGTTGGGTGACATGTGGCACGTTGACCGGGTGTGAAAGAATGAAATTTACAAGTGTATAGTATATTACATTTGCTGAGCGTATACGCTGTATCAAGCGGGCATAGATTCTGGGCGTATACGCTAGATGTGCTAGGCGTATACGCTTGATGTGCTGCGCATATACGCTAGATGTGCATGGGTGTATACACTGTGGATGCTGAGCGTATACGCTGGAGTGTATACGCTGAAGGATGCTGATCGTATACGCTAGAGCGTATACGCTGAAGGTTGTTGGGCGTATATGCCGGGGCGTATACGCTGATGGTTGCTACTTTGTACCAAGTCTTGTTCTGCAGTGTTGTTCTCATGCCATTTTCGGGGATTGTATGATGGGCGTATGCATCAGTCGTACAAGCTAAACGTACTTGTGAGGTGTGTATGCTAGTCGTGTACGCTGTGAACATCAGGCGCATACGCTGTGAACTTGAGCATATACGCTGGGCGTATACGCTGTGAATGTGAACTTTGAGCATATACGTTGGGTGTATACGCTGAGAATGTGAACTTTGAGCATATACGTTGGGCGTATACGCTGAGAATGTAGACTTGGGTGTATACGCTGAGAATGCATACTTAGTGAAAATTAAGCATCTGATCTCCGAAGTTGCCATGTTTGGTACCAGATGTAGCCGTGGTCGTCTGTGAATCCCAGGGACCTGCTTCTTGTTGGAAAAGTACTAAGCTCGAAATTTTGTGGTGTTTCATAGGTCAACAACGTAATTCTTAGCCACTTGCCTATTATTGATTAGGTGAAAATAATACATGAAATTATGGATAAAATGAACATGTAATACTTGTGGAAGCTAAAATCAAGTATTAAGTACAAGCTCTTTATGACCTAATATTATGCGTTATGAAACTATATGGAACAAATGGGGGATGTTATTGATGACATCCAAGTATTTATGAGGGACATTATACAAAGGTTAATGACCCTAGAGGTGAGAAATGAGAAGCGTAAAGTGAGAAGTAAAAACCTCAAGGACTAATTAATTCTACAAGCAAAAACAGCCACATTCAAGTTTAGATGATTGATCCTCAAATTTTAGGCCAATGAACACAAAATTTACAAAGATGATTAAGGTGATAAACTCATAGATGTCTTTCTCTATGAGATGAAGTGGGTCTTGAAGATGAATGAATATCCTTAAGAATCCAAGATTAGCATTTCTTTTCAAGTGAAAGAAGTTGCTCAAACTTGGTCATTTGACATTGTCTAAAAGATGAGATCTAGGACAACTAAAAGACTAGTGAAGATGTGAAAAGAGTTCAAAACTAACTTGATCAAGAACTTTTAGTCAAGAAATTTCATCAAAAAATCTTGGACAAAGTTGAAAGAGATCCAACAAACTCAGAAGCTAGAGTATTACGCTAAGGAGTACCAGAAGGTAGTGTTGCAAATTCTTATTATCAATGAAGAAATAAAATTTTAACTCTTTTTCAATAATCTAAAACCCTAGGCCCAACAAGAGATTAAAGTACACAAGATCATGGAGTACAAAAAGGTACTTAAATTAGTTGATAGCTTGGTGGTTTACTCCTAATCCTAGAAGTGAGATAAGAACAAAGCATACGTACCTTAAAATAGTAACAAGTTTTTTGATGGATCTAATGTACTTGGAAAAAGGAACTTCAATCATAGCTTTCAAGTCTTGCACCCTACCACCACCCTTCATTCCCAAGCTTCTTATCAAGATAATGGGAAGCATAAGAATTTGATGCTAGCAGAGTTATCACATTAGTTGCTAGAAAGATGAGTTATGGATCATAAAATTAAACTACTACCAAGAACTACTCCTTTCAGGTAATGTTCTTATAGAATGACTACATCTAAATTGAAAAAACTTTAAAAAGCAATTAATGAAATTGATGAAGAAAACTTACATTCAACTCTCAAAATCTTCATATGAAGTCTTAGCATTATTCACAAAGAAGAAGGATGACATGTTGAGATTGTGTTATGATTTTAAGCTTGTAAATAAGTATACCATTAAGAATAGGTATTTAGTATGCTTGGTGTTAGACTTGTTCAATCAACTAGTAGGGGCTTAAGCTTTCTCTTAGCTTAATCATCACAAAGGTCACTATTAGGTGTGTATTGTAGAATGAGATTGAGAAGAATATGACATGTGTCACTCATTACAACTCATATCAATGGAAAATTATGCCTTTTCAGTTCTACAATATTCTTGCCACCTTTTGCACACTCATGAACAAGGTGTTTTACCCATACCTTAATGAGTTCATGGTAATATACCTTGATGGCATCTTTATGTAATCTCACTTTATAAAGGATCACATTTAGCACTTAGAATTGGTATTCTCCAAATTATAAGAGTATAAGTTATATGTCAAGTAAGAGAAATGTAAGTTTGAAAAGGATGAGTTGAAGTTGTTAGATCATATCATTGGTGGAGGTAAGATGAAGCTAGATCCAAAGAAGATCAATGTCATTATCATATGGCTTGGTCTAAAGGATGTACATGAACTACACCAATTTTTAGGGTTATCTAGTTACTACAAGATGTTTGTTTGTGGGTTCTCTAGAGTAATAACAATCCTAACTAATTTATAAAATTAGGATGTTCCCTAGAAATGGAACAATAAATGCTAAGATGTTTCTAATAAGATTAGGATGGCTCTCATAACCCAACACATGTTAACCATCCTTAACTTCTCAAAGCCATTCAAAGTTCACACTAATGCTTTAGATGAGGTAATTAAAGGGTTTCTCTTACAAGATAATAATCTAGTAGCATTTGAGTCAAAGAAGCTGAATTTCACAAAATGGTTATGCCCAACACATGAAAAGGAGATGTTCACCATTATGCATTATTTTTGCACATGATGATACTATCTCCTAGAGGATTCTATGGTTGTCAAAATTAATGGTCAAACCATGTTATAAATAAATTTTTGAATTACACGATGTAATAAATCCTACCACTAATGTCACAATCATAGGTTACAAGCTATAGGAGAAAAACAATCAAACTAACTTACTCCAATATCATGTTAAGAATTTGATGTTTCTAGGATAAAGATAAATGAGTCCAATTGATATCATGTCAATAGTTAGCATAAATATGCAAACCATGACAACTAAAGTATATGGAGTCATTAGTTATGGTCTATGCATCATACCATCAAGCATGTGTGTTGGTGTCATGTTGTAAAATGACATAATATCTTCCCTTTAAGATAAACTATATAAGGGACAGTACTTTGATCAACAATCATATCTCCTCTTAATCAATCTCTTAATAACTAATTAGTCTTCTTATGTACACCATTACAATTATACATTTGGATATGTTTAACACACATTGAGATTGATATTAATCTAAATCCTGAACATGTTCATGAGTGCTTTGGAGTAACAATAGTCCTAACAAATTTTCTAGAGACTAGGCTAATGCTGCTCTATTGGACCACAAAGGACTCCATGTTCCAACTATTCAATTTATATCTATACATGATTGTTATCTAAGATTATGTCAAAAATATTCTACATATCATCATGTAGCTTGCCTTAATGCCACATCATGATCCATTGACTTGAGACCACCACATCACTATATAGTATGCAATCCTAGCCTAGACATTATGGAACCACCAAAATCAAATTTTATTTAAACAGACCCCCCACCTTCCACCTACAAGCCTTGCTAATCAAATTCTCATAATGGACCCTCATTTCAATGCCTACCTTTGCAAACTTACCAACCTACGTAAATCCTCATTGTCCAAGCTTGATGAGCCACCAAATTATATGATGCAAACCTATACGCATGGTGGATGTTTGCACCTCTGATGCTTGGGAATTATTTCATAGATAAGACTTTACACTCCAATTGTTGGCGCTTGCCTCCATTGCCATTAGAATTTAGAATGACATCATCTTCTAGGTCAAAAACAAAATTATCATGATCATAGAGGTGCCCATTGCCAAGTGATGAGTGGTGAGGTACCCCTACACTCAGCCATATGAATACGAGCATTTCACACATGATTCGGTCAAACTCCGCAGATGAGCTAGTTGTGGTATCTATATAGTTACTTGTTGATCGTAGTTCGTTGTCTTCCCACCTAGACTAGTATTTGGTTTGTCAC
>MNCI01020094.1:31581-52848 GCA_015680685.1 Gnetum montanum
AAATAACAATAACAATTAAATAATTAAACTAAGTGAATGCTACAATCATGAAGTAATCTTGATCTTTATTTCTAGTCATGTGCATGTCCAAGTACATCACACTCGAATAAAGCATGTCGTACAATTACAATCATTACACTACGGGCATGCATTGAGAAATAATTCTAACTCTAAGAAGGAAAAAATGCAAGAGTTTTGGTAAGGGACTAAGAACTAATGTAAAAACCAAGGGTGTCACCTCTTATTTATAAGCAGGGAGACAAGCCCCAATATCGGGAATCCAATATTGCTTGGCAAGCCCTAATATCGCGTACCCGATATCAAGGATCCGATATTAGGGATCCAATATTGGAACCTATCAGACCTGGTATCTTGTATCAGGGTTCCAATAACAAGGGTCCGATAATAGGGGTCCGACAACAAGTCCTGACAAACCATGACTCATCATACCCCCACAACTAAATAACAACGCATCCTCGAGTCAAAGAAAGTGAGGAACAAGTTCAATTGATTACATAGTGGATAGGTATGGGATTATTGACTAACTAGGAATTTATTCATGCTGTAGTGGAGAATTAAACCAAATTTTGGCACAAACATAAAAGACAAAACTTGTGGAACTCATGGGGTTCTTGGTAGTGGTGGCTCCTCCATGGGTGCTTTTCCTTTGTCCTACGCACCAGGCTTTTGAGATTGATATCATTGAAGAAGTGCTTGATGTTTCTCCTCTTCTATCTAAGGAGTATGAGTTGTCCATGCTGATGTTCCAATGTTTGATGGAGTCAGCACTTTCCATGGACATGATAGTTGTGGGAACACTTGATTAGCCTTGACATGCCATGCCGCAAATAGCCTTCATTCCTCTTCATAGGCATGGGCCCTTACCTCTCCTCCTTTTGCTTGGATAGATTATGTAGTAATAGGAGTTCCATGATGGATGCTAAATGATTGTGCCTTCTTCTTTGCATGTTCTGCATGAGGTCCTTGGCCTCTGCCTCCCCTTGGTTGTTCGATTGCACCTTGAGAAGGTCCTCCTTGTTGTCTTCTTTTAGGGTCCATCTATAATCACACAAAGATCAATTGTTAGTAATGTTATTGAAAAAAGTTCAATGATTACGTACCTTACTTAGTACCTTTAATAAATTTTGAATTCTTTTCTTAGTGTGATTTTAGAGTTAGAAAGTTTTTTTCAAGGAAGTTTCTCTAAAAGTTTAATGCCAGACTTGGTTTGTTTAGGTGACACATAAAAGGACCTTGAGGAACGTTTGATAAAATGATGATAAAGGAAAGAATAGATTTGGCAATGAAGTACTTGGAGCATATAAGATGATGTGGTGATGTGCAACAAGTACAAATTACAAAATTCATACAAGTGGGTCCTCCCCAAAGCAGGTTCCAACCTATAGTTCCCTTGCGTAACCACACCTTAAAATGTCCATAAGCATTAGAAGGGTTGAATGTAATCTACACCGATGCAAAAAAACACACACATGTAGATACCACTGTGATGAGGTATGAATTCAATGCTATACAAGACATGAGTCACAATTACATGAATAGCAAGATGAGGTGAATTGTAAAAGGGTCTACAAGGATTGGGACATGAGGTAATTGACCCTGGGCACAATGAATCTTAAGTGTAGGATGTGATTAATGTGTCATTCACCCATCGCTCCAAAATCAAGACCAAGTCCATTCCTCTGATCAGTGATATCACATTGTTTCATCCCATGATGGACAACCATAAGAGCATCATGACAACAAGGCATACAATCACTTGGCATTTTGTTCAAGGGAGGAGTGGTTTTTGCTTTGCGACACACATGTTTTTTTTTTCTTTGTTCTTTTTGTGGGGCCGCTTTGGCACACACTTTTTTTTTGAATGCTTAATCTAGAGAAGCTATTAACCTTCAGGCATGGGTGCATGTCTTTCCAGTAGAACCTCCTAGAATAGCATTATTTTTTTCTGGTTGAGTGCCTTTTGATTACTCTTACTCCCATTTTTTGTTAGATCTACAAGGACCTTAGTATGACCAAGCTGCATGATAATCCCTATAGATGCCACAAAAGAGAATCCACAAGTCCCCTTGATGTCACATCCTGTCCATTCTTTCTTGGTCCATCATTCTTTACTCTGGGCATGATAACACAAGGTTACTTTAAGTTTTAATGATGTCAAGAATATCATCGTACCTAGAGTAGAACCTCTTATTAATAGAATGGGTGGATGGATGTTGTGGGCTCACTGTCTAAATAATTAGTCACCTGAGACTTGATAGCATAAAACAACACCTCAACCAACGAGTCACATGAGTGTTTTATTCCTAGATGAGATTAGTTATAAAAAAATAAAAGACAATAAGTTGAAAAGTGAAAAACTGAAAAAAAAATTTAAAATTAAAGAAATGAAAAAATTTTATTAATCCTACTTGTTATTAGAATGGGGGTATCCCCCATAACTAAACAATTGAGTATGGCTAGGATTAATAAATGAAGAATTGGGATCCTTGCATGTTGGAAATGTTGGGACTCAATCATACTTACCCCATTGGGGTTCACACACTTGATTAGAATTGAAATAGTGGGGCAAGTTATAATATGTGGTTAATTTATAAGGGGTTGACCCACTATGGTACTTGTGACCGTAAGATGGTATGCAAGGATCAACATGTCTTCCCATGTGGCTATATTCATTGGGCCACATGGTTGTTGGAGTATTGAGTGGTAGCCTTGATAACGTAACATGAGGTATTGGGTTCAAAGAGGAAGATGCACCACAGTGTTGGACTTGTGTTGAGTTGGCGGATGTAGTGGTTTCTGAACTGTGGTGTCCCTTTCTACGATCATGTCTAAAGAAGGGACACCTATGATGTTGTGGAGGATTCCCACTACTATTGATAGTAGAAGCACAAGTAACATTCGTGGGTTGATGTTGTGATGCAAATCCCTTAGGACCAACTGGTGGCGATGTAGAAGGAGGTAAAGGATGAGAATGTTGAAATTGAGGAGAGGTGTAAGGTACCCAAGGTGGTGGTCCTATTGGAAAGGATATGGGTCGATGGTATTGAGGAGAATGATAATAATATGGTGAGATAGAGTATGTTGACCCAATTGGGGAAATAGGATGTTGAACTTGATAGGCACTTGGGTTCGAATGATATGAAGAGTGTACCCAGTTCAAGGGTAGCCTCCCCCATGACTGGGATTGTTGCCACTGTCATCAAACACAGTATTTCTATATGAAATCTGGATGTAACACTCTTCCCCAATGCTCATACAAATATAACAAGATTAGGCATTGGCCCTTAGGGTTATCATACAGGCAAATGTTACATTGATACGTGTGATTGGTAGTTAAGTTCTTATTCTCTTCTACCCTTTTTTCCAATTGTCTAAAGGTGTTTCATCCTACTTCTTGGTTCATCATGATTCTATCTCCAATAATGTTGGCATATTCTCCACATTTTTTATGCATCCATTCCATCATCTTATTGATTCTTACCTCAATATCATCTAATGATTGTAGCATTGGCAAATATGGTTCCACCTCCTTGGGGTGAGTTGATTTCTTCTCTTCATTATCCTGGGCCCTTTTTGATTTAAGGTTTTGGGCTTGTTGAGATTTTTTAACATTCTCCCATCTAGCCATTTCTCCTTCTTCTTTTGCTACCTGCTTAATAAGCTCTTGGAGTTGATGGGTCTGTAGCTTGTATAGTTGACCTCAGGCATACATCCCTAGGGTTTCCCTTGTTTCATTACGGAGCCCATCAATAATGTGGTACATTAGCCTTTCCTCTAAGAACTCATGGCCTAGATAGTTGTTTAACAATTCATAATATCTTTCTAAGGCCATATCCAAGGGTTCATGTTGTGCTTGTTTCCACTCTTGGATTTGTTTCCTCAAGGCTGACACTCTTGCATATGTTTGATATCTTTCATTGAAGAGCTCTACCATTGTTGGCCAACGTCGAATTGATTTTTGTTTTAACAACCTATACCATACTTTTGCTTGGCCAACGAGTGTTAGAGGAAAGAGCTTAAGTTTTTTCCATCCATTATCAATGTTGTTCCATGCACAGGCATTGTAGAAGGCTTGCAAATGTTGTTGCAGATCTAAATCATAGCCTCCTGAAAACTTAGGAAAGTTGTTTAAGTCAAACCTGGGTGGACAACTTTCCTTGCAATTCCTACAGGATATTTGAATAGCCTCTTGTATTTGTGTTAGGCTCGTAGTGGCCTATAGGGGTTCATCGTCATTGGGTAGGTTATGCATTCGTGAGTTGGGACGATGTTGTTTTCGTTTATGTTTATAGGAAACCCCTACATCAGATTGGGTACTCCAAACTTCATCTTCATCATCATATAATTTATTGGTTCTCCAATGAGTTGCCCTACTGGTTGTCGCGTTATCATAGTCTTGTGAGAGAGACATTGTGTGTGAATTTGTGTGTGACTTAACTGAAATTAATTTCTTTTTCTAAAAGATGTATCGTGAATACTTTGTTACATTAATCTTGTATGATGTAACTAATCTAAATAACTAGCACCATCCCCGGAAATGGTGCCAATGATGAGTGGCAAGGTACCCCTACATTCAACCATACCAATACGAGCATTTCACGCATGATCCGGTCAAACTCTGCAAACAAGCTAGTTGTCGTATCTAGATAGTTACTCATTGATCGCAGTTTGCTATCTTCCCACTTGGACTAGTATTTGCTTTGTCACGTATGGTTTAGTCTAGAGTGAGGTGTATGATATGTTCCTAACTAATGCTACTCCTGGAGGCAATGGAAAATAATCTTAGCTAAGCTAGGAGGAAAAGGGAGAGAGAGTTATGCTAAGAGGAAATAGGGGGAGAGAATCTAAACTAGCCTAAGTGTGATGAGCATCCGTTCCTTAATCATCTTTACACATCTTGGACCTCATGCACAACTACCACTAGGATTACCAAGCACATGGCCTAGGTACGCTACTGGGATACCAAGTAGTCACACTTAAATGCTCATGATTAAATCGTACTCATTTCACGTTTAATAGGAGTTAAGGGTGAATAGATGTTAACTACAAAAGCAATAAATAACAATAACAATTAAATAATTAATCTAAGTGAATGCTATAATGATGAAGTAATCTCGATCTTTATTTCTGGTCATGTGTGTGTCCAAGTACGTCACACTCAAATAAAGCATGCTGTATAATTACAATCATCACACTACAGGCATGCACTGAGAAATAATTCTAACTCTAAGAAGGAAAAATTGCAAGATTTTGGGTGAGGGACTAAGAACTAATGTGAAAACCAAGGGTGCCGCCTCTTATTTATAGGCGAGGAGACAGGCCCCGATATAGCATACCTGATATCAAGGATCTAATATTGAGGGTCCGATATCGGAACATATCAGACCTGGTATCTTGTATCAGGGTTTTGATAATAGGGGTTCGATAACAAGGGTCTGATAATAGGACCTAATAGACCATGACTCATCACCAAGGTTACAAGGTTCCCTACCTCTAGGAAATGCATTAGCATTCTAGTAGATTTGGAAGTTGTGCAAGATTTCTTTGTTGGTAGGTCACGACCTTACTCACACAAAGTTGGGTATAAGGTTGTAAGTCAACTAAAGCCTTAGAGGTCTATAGTAAGGGTGATTTTTGAATATATCTTCTATTATCCATTTGACTAGTTAATTTAGGATGGCCATCTCAAGATGCTCTAGAATCTTAAAAATAACCTTGTCCTAAACCTAATAGCATTTTTCATGAATGTGATGAACCACTCTCTTTGATGAACATGTGTCAATGACATGTCCATTTGTGAACATGAAAACCTCTTAAAGATGCTTGCTCATGAACATGATGTGTAGAGTGTTGACATCTCATAAGAGAACAATGAACAAGCCCACAAGCATGTAAATAGGTTGTTGTATACTAGCGCTCTCAAGAGGTATCACTTTTAGAACATTACTTTGTCACTAAGCCCCACTAAAAGGTGGAATTGTCATAGGAATCATAGCATAAGACATGCTACAAATACCAACTCTAGTCACATGTTGTCATTAATCCTAAACTTATTAGAGATCCAACTTCCTCAAATTGCCAATTTGAAGATGTCGATCCCATGTTTACCACTACTGCATCCTATAATCCCATCAAAAATCTCTCATGACTCTAATTCAATCCTATTAGTGTTTGACCATACCTCCTTGGGATATAGCTCTTGTACCTGCAGCCAATCCAGCACTCACTCATGTAATCCCTAGTTCCTGAAATATCTCTCACATTCCATCAAAATCATTAACATTATTGACACTACTAATTAGCCCCATCAGCCTCCTCATACCCCTGCTATAACACCCTCTCAATGCTAAACTCTATTACATCATCTAACCCTCCTATCCTTATCATGCATACCTTTCTTATTGCTAATGTTTCTTTCTCTCATGACTCTGACTTAATCTAGTCAACATCTAGTTGTACCTCCTTGAGTTGCCACCCTCTTGCTCACAGCTAGTTCAACACTTTTCCACATAATCCCTAGTTTCTAAAACCTTCCTCTCCTTCTATCAAAATCATTAATGACATTAGCACCACAAATTAATGCCATTAGCCTTCCCCCACCCTCACTGTAATAATGATAATAACCTTTTATAGCCAAACAAAGGTATTAATGCGTTGTAGCATTTTTGATACTTCGCTAATTTTCTTACCTAGCAATCACATCTATTTTCTAAAGTAAAAAACTTAGTGATCTATCTATAAAGTTTTGAGTGTGAGTAAGCAAAGAAATCATAGAAACTGCAAAGATAGGATCATAGCAAAAACATACAGCTACCAAAAATGTGAAACCAATTAACATGATGGGAATAAACATGCTAAGAAAATAGTCAAAGAGATGGTTATGTATAGGAAATGAATTTATAAATAGGAGAAGCAATATAAATAACTTTCAATTTCTCTAAGTTAAAAATGAAATGCCTTACTTTGATAGTAAGAAATGCATTGGGTTTAAGATGTTTGGCATTTTTTGTTTTTACTAGAGAAACCTATTTCAAAATGTCCTTACTTCAAGCATTAACTATTTTAAGTAGGTTGAAAGATTTTTCAATGCTTAAAAAATAAAATATATTCTAAAACTTTAAAAAATCCACATAAAAATTCTTAATTATAGGTATGTAGGAGATTGTTTCTAGACTAATCTTTTACCAAAAACTTTACTTTTGCTACCATTTTAGCAAAGTGTTATCATTTGTGTTAAATGATTGTAGAGAAAAGCATTATGATTTATGTGAAATAACTATAGAGAAATAATAGTAGTTACTATAGAAAAGAAATCTACTAAAGAATCCAAGCAATCACCTTAACCATAGTTTCTAGTTGCAAAAATACATAAACATTATGGATTTATGGATATGATTTTTAAAAAATAATTAAATCCTAAAATTTAATAACCTAGGTTGTTTAATTTCCATTATCATTTCTTTGTCTTTTCTTTTCTTTTCTTTTTTGTGATGTCTTTGCTATTTGAGGGAACTCTTCCAAATCATTTACAAGTGAAATTTTGATTTTGTAGTTATGTTAATAGCTTGTAGTTAATGTTAATAATAAATAAATCAAATTGCTCATGAATTTATAGATGAAAATTTGATTTCATGCTTATGTTAATAGCTTGTGGTTAATGTTAATGGCAAATAAAGATAATATATTTAAAAGATCAATATGTTTTGGCTTTGAAAAAGAAAACATGAATACTATGTTAGTATATTAATGTTGAACATTGGAATTGTCATAGAACTTTAACTCCCTTGTTGTCTATAAGAGGGTATCACCCATGATGAAGCATCTAGTTGTAATTTATATGTCAATTGTAAGCCCTTAATTTAGGGAAATATTTTGTGTATCCTATTTTTATAGTCTAACATGTTCAGTTGAGGTTATTGATCCTTAGTGATGCATCCTTACCTCTCATGTCACATTCTAAGGTTTTATGCCTGATTCTAAGTCATTTAGGATGGTTCCAACTTAATTCAAATGTCATAGGATCATTCTGGCATGTGCCTTTGAGTTTTGCCTTATTTTGATGGGAAAGTGATTGGTTGTGGCTAATTAGGGGGGATGCATTAACTACCCTATGCAACACACCCCTTGCATCAACACAATGGTGCCAACACACCTCCTACTTGGCCTTGATTGACAAACCTGGGTTGGCTGGTATGACATTGATAAGCCTTTGTTGGCATCCAAGCGCTAACAAATCCTCTCCATTCCCACACAAAAACTATAAATACTTGAAGCGAGTTCTCACCTAACAACAAGGTTTACTTGGTCATTTTTTGGGCTTGTGGCATTTGGATTATGTGAAGAGCTTTTCTTCCTTAGGTAAGTTAATTTCCTTCCTCGTTTGTGTGTGTTTTGGGTCATCACTTTCATAAGTGCAACTAGACTTTGTCAAAGTACTACCTTGCTTACATAGTCGATAATTGTTTGGTCAATGCAGAGTCTAGTGTTTGCACGGTAAATAAAACTTATGATTTTCTCATTTTACTATTGATGCCTTAAACATTTAACTACCAAAAACATTATAAAATATTAAAACTTTAGAAATATTTATTTAATTCTCATTTTTATAAGTTGTGATGACTCAACCTTACCCAAGGAGGTTACCACAATACGTCATGATGTTAGGCCATCAAGGTTATGACTAAGAGATATTTTATTACATTTTTTATGTGGTGTTACACTTGTTCCTTGAGGAATTGTGATATGTGTATGTGTGTGAATGAGTGAGTGAGTGTGTGTGTGTGAGCATTTCT
Organism: Gnetum montanum; assembly: GCA_015680685.1. Lineage (NCBI taxonomy): Eukaryota > Viridiplantae > Streptophyta > Gnetopsida > Gnetales > Gnetaceae > Gnetum > Gnetum montanum. The sequence continues at coordinate 40,395 of MNCI01020094.1, forward strand.
CCTATCCCTAAGTCAGATTACGATGCATGTGTATTTATTATCGTTTTGTTCTTTATAACTATAAAATACATAAAATATAAAATCATAAATATTTTCTTTTCTCTCTTTCTCCATGGTTACATGAAATTGAATTGTATCATATATATCATAATATATTTTATATTTCTTAAATGCAATGACAGGCATGAGTATTCTTGGTAATCTACTCAACATTGTCTTTGATGCTTACGATCGGATTTCACAATGGTTCAAATGATATATCCCTTAGTCCAAAATCAATGGGACCCCTATCATTAGCATCGTTGTTACGGAAGGGATTGGTGAATTGCCTAGAAATACTTGTATAATGTTGATTTTAACCTTTATTCAACCCTAGTGTGTTTCTTAGTGTTATGTGTGTAGGTTGTGAACACAAGCGAGATGGCAAATGATTGTAGGAGCTCACCAAGGACCTCAAATAGAAGTATCAAAATGACAAAAGGCTTTTATTATCTTTGAAGCTTATGATTGGATTGCGCCATGGTTCAAATGACATAACCCTTGGTCCAAAACTAGCAGGACTCCTATCAACCAATGTTTAAGCACTTCTTTCTATTCAAATTTTAAGAAAAAAAGGCTAGTCATATTGTCTCTTATGTTGTAGGTCCCATTTCCAATGAAGTTTATTAAAGTGAGTAGAAGAGAGATGAAAACTAGATTTAAATAAACAAGTTCATGAAGAATATATATAGTACTAGTGAAGTACCACATGATCATTTGTCTCTTTGTAATCATTGCAAAGTATATAATCACAACAATGAGATGTTAGCCTCGTGGTATGATTCTTGGCTTGGTCACAAGTTCAATTCCACTAGATAGTGCTGAGTTATAAACCTCTATAAATCTTGGGGTGTACCTATGTTTCAATTATTTCGAATTCCAATACCCCTAATAGTAAGATTTTTGATTTTTAAGCTCTAAGTCATGGGTTCAATTCTAGTGGGCAATGTTAAAGTTCTAATTGGACTATATATCTTAGGGTCAAGGTGTATGTGTAGGGATCCCATGCAAAATAAATATTACAATATCAAAAAGAAACTAAACATACAAAATTGGGCCAATAAGGCAATCAAGTTATCTTCAACACAATATGGAATATGTAGTGTGATGAGGGAATCTAGTAGTGATGGCTCACAAGCAACATGCATTGATGAAGAAGTGATCCAAGAAAAGGTCATCAAGTTGAGTCAAGCACCATCCCACATATTGATAATTACAAGTCCTTGTAGCATTTATATGAAAAGAGATCATTAGGATGGAGAGTGATACCATGTTGATCCTTCAGAAACACCAAAGTTGGGAGGGCATTGATTGGCACTATAGGGAAGCAGGAGTCAAAATGGCCTATGGTGCTATTGAACAAGCAAAATTTCATGGTTTGTGGCCTATAGTGTCATCGCTTGGCTTGTGGTTTATTAGCACGTGTGGGAGGTGGATGAGTAGTGTTCAAAGGGGCATGATTAGGAGGATGCAAGGCCAAGGAGGGTTAGGTGATACAATAGGGTTCAATGTTGGGATGACTGTTTGTAGGGGAAAATAGTGCATAGTAAGTTTACTTTAGACAACCTTATCAAGGAAAAATTTACAAAGTAAACAAATGCCAAAATATGCTTGTATAAATTGTTGTGACATTTTATATATACTTTTTTGTTTATTTTAAAATTTCATATTGGTAAATACCTTTGAAATCTTTTACTCTAGACTGCTTTATCAAGGAAAATTTTTCAAAATAAACAAATGCCAAAATATGTTTGTATCAATTGTTGCTACATTTTATATATACTTTTTTTACTTTAAAATCCCATAGTGGTAAATACCTTTAAAATCTTATCAAGGAAAAATTTATAGAGTAAACAAATGCAAAATATGCTTGTATAAATTGCTGCTACATTTTATATCTATTTTTTATTTTAAAATTTCATAGTGGTAAATACCTTTGAAATCTTTTACTGTGTACTGCTTTATCAAGGAAAAATTTACAAAGTAAACAAATGAAAAATAGGCTTGTATAAATTATTGCTACATTATATATATACTTTTTTATTTATTTTAAAATTTCGTAGTGGTAAATACCTTTAAAATCTTTTACTCTAGACTTCTTTATCAAGGAAAAATTTACAAAGTAATCAAATGCTAAAATATATTATGATAAAATGTTGCTACATTTTATATATACTTTTTTTAATTTTAAAATTTCATAGTGATAAATACCTTTGAAATCTTTTTTCTTTTCAACCTAGAGGAAAAGATAGGGATATGTTGAAACTTAATGCTACCTAGTAGAATTGAACTTGTGACCTAGACTTACCAGGATTGAACCACTAAGCTAACACCTTCTTATTGATAATAAAATAAATGTACTTTAGATTACCTTCTTAAGGAAAAATTTACAAAGTAAACGTATGAATTGTAAAGTACTTTTTTATTTGTTTTAACATCTTCTCGTTGTAGGTGCCTTTATCCTAAACCTTTATTATAGAAAATAGATAATTTGTACAAAATAAGAAAGGTGTTCAACAGCAACAAGCAAATCTACCGTTGGAGACGTTTCATCCATGACGTTGTCTTAATTTTTAAGCCCAAGCGGGTATGAAGGCTTGGAAGAGCTCACCAAGAAAATCAAGTTCTGCAAAAGCTCTCCGATTGTTTATTTTTGTCAATTTTCATTCGGTTTCTGCAGGATAATTCTGGTCGTTCGTTTCCTATTACTGAAAATGATTGCGCTGCATTATCCAGTGGTGTCAGGTTGCACATTATTCTTTATGCCTTTTGCAAAGGTAAGTCATCCATTTTCAGTGTCACTGTTACCTTTCTATATCCACTAATGTCTTATGTCTGGGACCGATAGAGAGTTTTTGCAGTGGGCAGATTGAATAAGGCATCATCATTGGTTAGCTTATCCCTTACAGGACTGTTATTAAAATCCACATCATATTTTCCCAAAAATAAGGAGAGGAAAAAAAAAAAAATGTAGACATCAGCCATCATATCAAACCATGGTTCTCTGGCAGTAATCCCACTGTTGCAAGGAAAAAAGAAACATTAACACAGAGCGAGGATACGAGCCCCTTTTGAAGCGAGTGAATGAATGTGAAGAGAAGAAATTGATAGACATTGAGACACAGTACGGTTGAAGAAAACTATGGAGTCATTGCTCATGGGAGGCTGCTCAGATCTCTGTATCCTGCAACCTTCACCTACTCTTTCCACCAAATTGGCGAATTTTGCCCGCACACGTTCTTTGCTTATGCAGAATAGTAGAGTAAATTTTGTTCGTAGGTCTGCTTGGCTTGGGCACAAGTGTAAAGTTGCCAGTGCTTGGAGATGCAGAGCTTCTTCCTCTTCAGCTGGTATGGGAGAGGACAGAATGTCTACCGATTCTACCTCTGGCAGCCCCTATGTTGATCCAGCTTCTTCCAAGTAGGTCTTTATTACCAGTTTCTGTTTAAGGATCTATCACATTTTTGCCGGGCATTATTTAGGGCCTTGCTTGGTTTCTAGACAACCAGAAGGAAAAATAAGTAAAGCAACACAAAGAAAATAGGAGTATAAGATAACATGGTTTTGTTGGTCAAGGATCTTATGTAATTTGAATTTTGTTTATCGAGATTTTAGCCTGCTTTATTTTTCCCCAGCAAGCTGCTCTGTCCTACTCTGAGAGCAAGCTCATTCAAATCCAGTGGGCTGGAATTATGGGCATTAATCACTGTGTTGTACCAACTCATTCATACAATATAATCCTTAAATTAACTTTAGAGAGTAAGGAAAATCCTATCTTTAACATTTAATTTTGGCAAGTCTTTTTCGTATGTTTTAACAGATAATTTCAGGGATTCGTAGCAAAGACAATTTTATTAATTTTGCATGTATTCATTAAAACATGCCATATTGTTTTGACTGATTTGGATAGCATGAGTGAGTGGTTTTTTGAGTTTGGAATCCAACTTCTTAAGGCTTTCAACGTACATTTTTTTAAAGCTTTCCATCCATGAAGTACAAGTTGTTACTGAAATCTGTGACAAGTGTTACCGAGATATTATAAAAATTTCCATTTTCATATTCAATAACAATGTATAAATACCACTAGTTAATCCATTTATTCAATTTAATTTGATTATTCACAAAGTCTTGCTTAAACATTCTTTGGTGTTTTGGTGCATCTACCATGGACATCAATTGATCCTTTATCAATTGCTGGCATCAAGTTCCAAAATTATTAAATCAAATACCATTAATTTAATCATCTCATTTTTAGTAAAAATAATAGAAAATATCCTTTTTTGGACATTCACTGAAGTTGGTGATGATGGAGCACTTTTTTTCAACATATTTTGTATATTATCATTAGATTATTCATACTTCAGACATTTTAAAATATGGTTTCAAATATTTTATAATAGAAAACTCACAGGACCAATATTTTTTCTGAAAGATCTTCTAATTTAGGTTACCAATACCCCTTTGATGTGCCATCATTTTGATGTTGAGTGTGTTGCTTTCATGATCATCGTCATCATCCTAGGCTTATCTCAACTACATGGGGTTGGCTATACAAGTTTTGTTATGCCATTCACTTTTATTAAGAACCAAATATGCTTCAATACTGAAATTTTGGATGTCTTTTTTTATGCAAGTAAACCAAGTATGTTTTTTTTTCTTACCTCTTTGTTGGTTCCCCTCAACTTCAATAAAGCAACCTTTTCTAATAGTAGCATTCTTTGGTCTTCTTAACATATGACCAAACCATTTAAGATGATATTCCTTAATTTTCTAATCTATGGAAGCTTCTCCCAGACTTTCCCTAATACAAGACTTGCTAGTTTAACGTTTCCTTATTGTATCTAACATCTACCTTAGCATACACATCTTTGCTACATTCATATGTCACACTTGATAATTTGTTGATAGGCTAGCATTCTACACAATAAATGATTGCAGATCTCATAGTAGTTTTATAGAACTTACCTTTCAACCTAGCAAAGATTCTTCTATCACAAAGCACACCGCTAACTTCCTACCATTTCTTTTATTGTGCATCAATTCTATTTGTTCCATCATTGTTAATCTCACCATCCAATTGAACCAGAGGCCCCAAATATCTAAATTGCTTACATTGAAATAATTTGTGGTTTTGGATTCTAATCTTTGGTTCTTCATTACTCACTTTTCTATTAAAAGTGCACTCCATGTATTCCATTTTACTTCTACTAATCTCAACCCTTTTGACTCTAGGGTGTTTCTCCAAGTCTTCATTTTTGCAGCTAGGAACGCAAGTTATTACTCCGTCATACATGTTTTGAATAGCCTTTATGTATCCAATAGGAATATCTTCCTCTTTAATACCCACCAAATAATGTCTTCAGGGAACTCTATCATAAGCTTACTCAAAGTCAATAAAAGTCATATGAAAATTCCTTCACTTATACCTAAACTTCTTTATCAATTGTCATAGCAAGCAGATAACTTCCATTGTAGATTTTCCAAGCATACGTCCAAACTAATTTTTTGAAAAGAATAGTTCTTGCCTTAAGCATTGTTTTATAACCCTTTTCCATAACTTCATGTTATGGCTCATAAGCTTGATGCCTTTATAGTTTCCATAGTTTTGGATGTCTCCCTTATTCTTGTAGATGAGTACTATAGTACTTTCCTCCAATCATTCGACATTTTTCCTTGCCCCAAAATCTTATTGAACAAAATTGTTAACCAAGTAGTCCTTGTATCTCCCATGGACTCCCATACCTCCATAGGGATACCATTAGGTCCACTACTGTACCATTCTTCATCTTTAGAAGGGCTTTCTTTACCTCAAAGATAAAAATATATTTTGTCATTACTATGTTTGATTTCATGTTTTCAATTCCATCTCTAGGAAATTTTTCATTAAGTAGCCTTTGAAAATTGATTCTCTATTGCTCCAAGATTTCCTTGTTTGATAACAAAATCCTTTGATTATTAGATTGATGCATCTAATATGGTCAAAGACTTCACACCTCTTGTTTCAAGCCTAGGTGAACTTGGAAATTGACTTTTCACCCTCCTTAGTTCCTAACTTCTCATAAAAGGAATTGAAAGCATTAAGTTTAGCCTTGCTCATTGTCTTCTTTGCCACAATCTTTGCTACCTTGTACTTGATAAAGACATCTTTTCTCTTATTCTATTAACACTTATCTTGAATTTTTTTGTTGCACATCCTTACTCCACCATCATGTTTCTTTTTGACTACACTAATTCCCTTTTGAAACCCCAAGGATGTCCTTCCCTATCCTTTCAATATAACTCCTCATCTAACTCCATCCCAAGGTCCTTTTGCAAGTAATCTATCCTTAAAAAGTTACATTTATTCTTTTTTTTTTTTAAACATTGAATGAGCTTACTAGTTGAATTGCCGTTTGTATACACAATTGAGGATTGAACTTGTGACCTCATACTAGAGATACTTTAACAATGAGTACGTAACCAACTCAAACATGCATTTTCTTTGATAAATTTGATGAAAATATATAATAATTTCAAACTATTTAATTCTCTTAGAGGAATCAAAAAATGTATCACCCACTTCATACAATTTGGTCTTAACCTTGAGGTAGGGCTGTCGGTTGCATTTTGATCCCCTATCCAATTTTTGGGCAAATTCCCCTGAAAGCCTGAAACAATGCACCACTATTGCTTTCTAGGCCATGTTCAATGATTGATCGTACTACTTGCTTAACTCCTATTTTTGACTAGAATATACCATTGTTGTGGTTGAACCTGTGGCGAAGCCATGCCTGGTTATTCAATATCCAAGAAACAAATAAATGAAAAAAGCCAGTACCCTCTATCCCACATCTACTTTACATTTACCCTATTATGTTTGAGTTGGTTATGCCCTTGTTGTTAAAGTATCTCTAGCATGAGGTCATGAGTTAAATCTTGAATTGTGTATACAATTGGTAATTCAACAGGTAAGCTCATTCAATGTTACAATAAATTTTCCTCCTTTAGATTCCTCCATTTTATACATGGAAACCCCTTCTTAAAGTCTTTCTTGATATTGCTCCTCAAAGCTACATTCATTACCATAAGTCTATGATAGGTTCTAATACCTTTTCCAAGAACGACTTTGCATATCACTTTTGTGAAATACCCTTGCAAGCCCTCTTTCATTTCTCAAAGAACTGGGCCCTTCCGTTGCTGCATGTTGCATTCGAACACCCTAGCATAATGAATATGCTGAAAAGAACCCATCCCTAGGAAATGGCAGGGGTTACTTTCTTTAAATTTAATGAAAAATAATTTATTATAATTTAAATTGTCCAAGCAGGCAATATTTGATCAACCTTATCTCAGGTTTTCTTCCTGAATTATTTCAAATTTAGTCTCTGCACTAGTATTACATAGGTAATCCTTTTAAAGGGTTATTTATCATTCAATTATCGTTGGCTCTTATTTTTCTAATCTTGAAATGTCTACCATGCTAAGGAACAGATTTTAGACATATTTTGTAGTTAACTTGGGTACAGAACTGCATTTTATATATTGAAGGTATCAATGGAAACATATTCACGGTAGGAGGGTTTCCATAAGAAGTGGAAGAATATTGTAACTTTCTTCTGTAATAATAATAACGAAGAGATATTACAGAAGAAAGTTACAAAAAGTGGGGGGCATATTTGTGGGGGTGTGTTTTGGGAGAGAAACGCCCAGCCACAGAGAGACAAAACCAGGGGAGCAAGGGGCAGCAGTCCTAGATGCCTGTTTGTACAACGATAGAGGGACAACCCCAGACACCAGCAACAAAAAGACCACTAAGGGTGGTAGTTCTTGACTCACATTTCCATGAAAACCAGGACCTACAAAACCATGAAATCTGACAAGGGTACCCTTAGAAAAATGACAAAATTGGATAGTTTGATTAAATGTTAGTGGTGTGCATTACATTATTTCAAGTTAAAAGAGTTAAATTGAAATGATTTTTATTGTGAGGCTTGCTGAAAGAAAATAAAATAGTATTATTTTGCAATTGAATGGAGTTGAAATTACTGATTTATATATTCCATATGGCCAACTATTGGGTTGAACAAATCTGTTTTTTTTTTTTTTTTTTTTTTTGAGAAAGTGTTCGGGAGTGTATTACTGAAAAATTATAGTACAGGAGTATATAGTTCGAGGGTCATCAGAAATGGTCCGCAGAGGGTGGGGGGGGGGGGATACCCCCATACAAAAATCCGGCCCCACAAACAACAAGCTGGAGCCACGCGTGCGTGCAGCAAGCAATCCCCCAAACCATGCGTAACACCACACAGGGGGGGGGGGGGGCGGGGGCAACCGACGGTAGGTGTAGCGTGGGCGTTCCAGCTCATGGAGCAGATCCAAAGTGTTGCGGTGATCCTTGGTGTCCATGAAATTTGCCGCCTGCTGGATACCCTGCATAGCAGACTCTTGCCTACTCTGGTCAGTTGGCGAATCCCCTGCGTCCGGGTGAAAGCGCGCCAAGGTTCGACGGATATGTCTCCGGAGTTCCCCCCAGGGGCTCTCACAATTGATGCCCAAGATGAGGTATGGGCATCGCCCGCTCTTGAGCCACTGCCGGGCATTGTGCTCGTGTGCCCGATCAAGCTGTCTTTGCCTTTGCTCCTCTTCCTCTTGCAAACGCTCCTGCTCCGCCCTCTCCTCCTCCTCCTCCCGCGCTGTATGGGCCGCGTCCTCCTACCTCAACTCCTCCCGCACTTGGGCCCAGACTTCATCAATTAACCGGGCCCGAGCGGCCTTCGCCATTATCTTGTGTTGTCTCATCCACTCTTGTTCCCGCTCGTGGAATTGGGCCTGAGCGAGGGCCTCGTGCCATTTGGCCTCCCACTCACGCTGCTCCGCCTCCCTTGCGTCAGCCGTGGCTCTCTGCTCAGCCTGTCGTTGTTCTTTGTCCCAGTTTGTGCGGCCGCTGGAGGGGTCCAGCAAGGGGGAATCTGGCCTGATGAGGCTAGCAGGCAGCGGGAGCGTCGCCTCCACGTGAAGGTTGTTGCTGGCAGGGTCAGGCAGGTCCCCTGGCTGGGCGAGATGGAGGGGTCAGGGGGGGTAGTAGGNGGGCAGAGGATGATGGGCCAGGCGCCTCCCAGCCCCCCTCCACAGAGCTAGGATCAACCCCGAATGGCGGCCGCGTCGCTTAAGGAGGGTGCCTAACTTAAGACAACGCATAAAGACAAAGTGCAAACCCTGAAGCTTGGACCCATTGCCAAATTGGATGAAAAAACGGTCCGCTAGATCGTCCATCAGGGCCCAGAGACGGGGGAGGGAAGATCTGGGAACCTGTCGGCTTTGCGTTCATGGCACGGGCCCATCAAAGAAAAGCTTAGCATCCTGCAGGCTGCGGGTGGTTGGCAAAATGATTTCTCCAGCGGCTTGGGCCCCCAAACAGCTGGCGATAGCGGATTCGGTGACGCGAATCACACGTCCTTGGACGATGGTCTAGTCCTTGTCCCAATTAGTGAAGCCAAATCTGGCTCGCCGACCAGCCACTGTAGTGGGACAAACCAGCTGCACTGGGTAACCAACCGCCAGAGCTCCTCATCCTCCGGGAAGTCGACGTAGTTTAGCTCGAACGTCGGCGTCACACCCATTGTTGCCTCGATTTCGCTCCATGCGCAGCGGGCCTGAGAAACGAGCTGCTAGGGGGGGGGGGGTAGCCTGTCTTGATGAAACACGGTGCGGTTTCTTGCCTTCCATGCCACCCATAAAAGTAGCGTGGCCCAAGAATCGCCGGTGAGCTACATCAGGGGGGGGGCCATTGTCGCCGCGCGCCAAGTGGCATGCATGTAGTTGCATTCAGCAGTAAAGTGTGTAACCGTTTCAAGTGCGGCGCTGCAGCAAGGACAGGTGTCGTCCTGCATGATGCAGCGCCTGCAGAGAACGGCGCGCACAGGGAGTGCGTTCGAACGCACGAGCCAGAGGAAGATTTTGATTTTTTCAGGGAGCCACCCCTGCTAGATTTGTTGCTAGCCAACCACCAGCGGGTATTTGGCTGACAGCAGGGCGCGCGGCTCGAGGCCCGACCACCCTTGGGTCAGCATCACCTGTGCGTCTTGGCAGATTGTCTGCCAGGGCTATGAAGCGCGCGTCCCGGCCTCCCACTGCAGGTATTTCGCATTAATGATTCGGGCCCACTGACTCAGTTTCCCGTGCGGGCATGTAAGGCGGTGCAGGAGCCGTTGCTGTCCTAACATGATTTCGTCCTCAAAGGACGTGATGCCTAGCCCCCCCGCCTCACGGGGGCACGCGACGCGTGTCCAACTCACAAGGTGGATCTTGCCCCCTGCCGCCCCCCCCCCCCCCCCCCCCCCCCCCCCCCCCCCCCACCCACCCCAAACAAAGCTTTGGACCATCATGTTAATCTTATTGGTAATGGCGTTTGGGGGGGCGGCAACGGCCGCCACGAACCGGGTGACGGCCATGAGAATCCCAGTAGCAACGAGGAGATGACCCTTGCGAGTCAAAAAGCGATTGGCCCAGTGGTTCATACGTCTCTCAACCTTCCCCAGAAGTGGCCCCCACGAATTGTTTCGGCCCCACTGGTACAAAGGGATGCCTAGGTATGTGTCCTTGGTTGTCCCAAGTTGGATATCTAAGATTTGCACCACCCTGCCCTTAATTTGCGCATCAATATTAATAAAGTGAGCCGCGGATTTGGTGCGGTTAATCTCCAATCCCAATTCGGCTGCTAGTCGGGTTTGGGCCGTGTTAACGCAGCGTGCTTGTGGAGCTGATGCTCGACTGAGCAGCATGGTGTCATTTGCATAGTGTTCGGCTCGATAGGCCACCCTGGCAATGTCCAAGCCCTCCACCCCGGACGTGTTGCAATAATGCTGCATGAGGTCCATAGCAATGATGAAGAGCAGGGGCAAAAGCGGGTCGCCCTGTCTCAACCCCCTGCTGGGGGATGAAAAGCCCCACAGTCATCCCCCCCACATTGAAAGAGAAACCAACGGAGGACTGGATGTGGATACAAAGCTGGATGAAACTTTGGTCAAACCCTTTTTGGTGCATAATGGCTTGCAAGGCTTCCCAGCTGAGCGTATCATATGCCTTGGTGATATCCAGCTTGAGACATAGGCCTGAGAAGCCCGTAGATCGAAGGGAGTGCAACACCTCCTGCATGATGAGAACCTGATCCTGAAGGGTCCTACTCTGCACAAAGCCAGCCTGATTAATTCCCATCAGCTTGGGCATAAGCGGCCCAAGTCAGTTGACCAGGAGCTTGGAGAAAATCCGGATGAGGACGTTGCAAACTCCAATGGGGCAGAAGTGCTCCGGGTGGTGTGCGTCAGTTTGCTTGGGGATGCACACGATGCAAGAGCAGTTGAGTTCCCTCCGCACCTACCTCCTGGCCAACATGAGATTGAAAGCATCCAAGATATTGGGCCCCACAATCTCCAGAAAAGTCTTGAAGAACTCAAGGGATCATCCGTCCGGTCCAAGCGCTTTCCCTCCTAGCATGCTGTTGATAGTGGAAGTGAGTTCCAACCAGGAGAAGGGGGCCAACAGTCGCCTGTTGTCCCCTTCGTGTAGCACCCTCGCCACGTGGACTAAAAGCGGTTGGGTGGGCCACTTGGTCCAGATTCTCCCCCAATATTGCAACATCTCATTGGCGATCCCCTGCGGGTCATCGATAACTTCGCCTGCCTGGGTTCGTAGGCAACGGGGCTAGTTTTGGCCATGGCGAAGAAAAATTTTGTCTGCCTGTCTCCCTCCCAGAGCCATCTGACCCAGGATCGTTGTCGCCAGTATGTTTCCTCCTCCAGGTCAAGGCTTTGGAGCTGACGTAGGAGGCGTAGCTCCTCCAGATGCAAGTCCTCCCTGGCCTCCTGCCAGGATTGGAGTTGATCGAGCTGATCCCGAACCGCCCTTTGACCTGACCTAAAGGAAAACTTAGCCTCCACTGGGAGGGCCCGGATGGCCCATTTTAGACGGAGCAGGGCCTCTTTGAGGAAATTACGGGGGTCATCGTGGTCAGGCCGATAATCCGCCCAGACATCCTCAACCAAAGGCTTCAGCCACGGCTTGGAAAGCCATGTGGCCTCGAAGCGGAAGGGGCANTAGCCACGGCTTGGAAAGCCATGTGGCCTCGAAGCGGAAGGGGCATGGGGCTCGGGGCTTATCCGGCCCAAGCGAACAAACCAGCGAGCGGTGATTGGAGGCGATTCTTTCCTGCCCTGACACTTGCATGGTGGAGCGGAGAAGGATGTCGGAGCTGACACAGACCCGATCGATTCGGGTGAGGATACGGTCCGAGCCTTTCCGCCGGTTGCTCCAGGTGAACTGGTAGTTCTCAATGGGCAAGTCCACCAGGAAGTGAGTTGCTAGAAAGTCCTGGAAAGCTTGCGTGCCTGGGGGAGGGGGGCAGCTCCCCCAGACTTCTCCCAAGGGTGTAAGCGCTGGT
>MNCI01020094.1:52891-68695 GCA_015680685.1 Gnetum montanum
GCGCAACCGTCCTTTGCGCCCCATTGTAACCTAGTCGCCCCCCTCGAATAGTTGTCGGGCTAGGGCTCTCGGTCGCGTCTTCCGGAGTCTACATTCTGCTTCTAGGTGTCCGGGCTTTCTGCAACACCGGCACTCGTCAGGCCTGCCCACTTGGGTTGCCTTTTTGCGCGTTGGGCTAGGGTCCGCTCCAAGGTTCTCGAAAGTAACTTGGAGACTTTCTTCCCCACCATGGAGCTCTAGCACGACCGCTCGGACAAGGTCTGTCTCCGACAAACTGCGCCAGACGCAGAAGCAGGCAAAACCCATTCGCTCCATCGACCGCGTCACGCGGTCGAAGGCAATGAAGTCACCAAAGAAGCCTGCAACCTCCATCAGGAACATGAGGTTCCAGAGTTCCCAAGGAATGCCGGCCACCCGCACCCAAACTGTGGCCCGGGTGAAATAGTTATAAATATTTCTACATCTAGTAACAATGTTCCATGCCTATTTTTCTTGAAGCATTTTCTCAATCTGGGGAGACAGCAATGTCAGTTTGATTATTTGTTTGGCAGTTAATGCCAAGAATCACTTGACATAAATTAGGGCTCAAAATTCAAACAATTTAGGATTGCTAAATTAGATCTTTGTTGAGACATGATTCTGAGTTGATTTAACATACATTAAAGGTGTTTCTGATTAAAGAGATATTCTATAGTCTGATCATTTGTTCTTGCACTTGTTGGATAATAGAACTTTGTTCATGTAATCTGCATTACTGTGGTTACTGTAATTTAGCTTTCTGAATTCATTCTGGTCATTAACATTTTTTTTTCCAGATTTTTGGCCTCGTACTCTCTCATATCTTGTGCACTAATTCACCTAAGATTGATACCTGTTAGTTTTGTTATTGCAGTTTTTGCATAATTGAGGGACCTGAAACGGTACAAGACTTTGCAAAGATGCAGTTACAAGAAATTCAAGATAATATTCGAAGTCGTCGCAACAAAATTTTCCTTAATATGGAAGAAGTAATTAAAACAAGAAGATTCTAATTTTCTCTTATAAGTGATTTCATATCAAAGTTTTCTAACATCTTTAAAGGTCTTGAAAAAACTGGAGATCGCATAAAATTCATAGTACTTCAGCGTGTATACTATCATAACATGAAGTTGAAATAGTATTGTTACTTCTATATATTTTGCCACAGGCCATGTTTTTTCTGATGGACAATTTAATTGCCTTGGTTCTTTATCTTTCTGAATGATTTGGATGACGTTCATATGAAATTCTAAATGTTTAGTTGAAAGATTGCTGAAGAAAATTCCGATTCTTCAAATTTTATTTTATTAATGAAATTTTCTTTTAATGTGTTTGGGAAAAAAAAAAAAGAAGAAAACAGAAAGATTGCTTGAATATCATCAAAACATTCTGGGCAACAAGCTAATTTGGCAAGTTGACTATCTCAGTCTGAAAGTTTATTGTTTCATCTGGGTTCTAGATCAGAAGGCTGAGGATACAACAACGGATCAGAAGTGCAGAATTGGGTTTAATCAACAATGAGGTTGAAAATGAGATGCCTAATTTTCCTTCATTCATACCCTTTCTTCCTCCATTGGTGAGCATGATGTGTTTAGAAGTTAAATCATATTGTTAATATTTACTGCATCTAACAAAAATAAAAGAAGCTTTGTTAACCATTTCACTTTTCTTTGTCAATTTTTATGGTTATTATGAAAATTCGAGATATTTACAAAACCTTTATTCTATGGCATTGTCTAGACATCGGCAAACTTGAAGGAGTATTATGCTTCATGTTTTTCACTCATTACAGCAATTATTTTATTTGGTGGTCTCCTTGCCCCTGTTGTAAGTAATCCAAGTATTTTATTGTGATATTTGTATATCTGCCATGCTACATGACATATTTATGTTTACAATGTTGTGTACAGATGTAACTGACTGTATTTGATTAATATTGTAACTGCTTGTTTGGTGGCATAAATTGTTATGATCGACTTAACCAATATTAAATTTTTACTTAAATGATAATACAGAAAAGTAAAGATAAAGAATTTCTTTTGGTGGTAAAGGAAAAATTTAGAAGTTTTCAGTTTATCAGTACTAGTAGAGCTAAGAGGATTGTGTATTTTGATGGTTTAGGATGAACTAGATCTTCTTTGTTCATTGCTTTCCATTAATCAAATTTAAAAACTTAAGCAGAATTTTGCTTAACATTCTGGACTTTGCTAATTTTTCATGTGCAAGCTAGATATGACTGCTGATAGATTTTGAAATATTTTTCATTTTTAAGTCATCATCATTATCAACCTAGCTTTGTCTTAACAATATGGATTGACGACATGAATTCTCTCTCTTTAACCACTTGTCTCTAAAAAGGGCTAAGTTTGATCTATTTGCAATTATTTTGCCCTGTTTTTGTTTTGTGGAAAAATTCGAGCAAAATTTATTCCCAAAAAGAACGACTATACAAAGGTATAGTGTAGGCCAGGGTAGCTGACCCCACACCGACAACGGACCCAAACCCCTGGGCCCCCCGCAAGTCCCGACCGCATTAGGGCATTCTCGTTAGCGGGTTAAAGGTCCCAACCTTGGACCGTGAAACAATATTTTGGACTGAGCCAGGCATGTCCCAACGTCCCATCCCACGTTAGGGGCTTTTGGGGTGGTCATGGTTAGAGCTCCGACTCTCCTTGAGGGTTTGGAGGTCTAGGAATTGCACGCCTGGGCCAACAGCCAGGTGACGGTGATTCTCTTCAATTAGCCGGGCAATACTTGTCATGTGGTCGCTGATGAGGCTCTCAATCCATTGCAGTGTCTGGCTATGAGAGTGTGGGGGTAGGGTCTGTTTCCCAGAGAGCGCTCCCCCAGTAGCCCGAACCAGCCCCTTGTCATTGCTCGCCTGCCCAATCGTGATCGCTTTGGGGTCGGTATCCGTAGCCGACGAATCTTGCAGAGGGGCCTGGGCCGGCCTGCCCCGCACACAACCCCCACCTGCAAGGTCCCGGGAGGACATGGCCGCAGGCTCAGTCAAGATTGCATCACCCCCCGTTGGATGGCCTTTGCTCCCCCTCCACCTTTGATACACTAGCGTAGGCTTGAGTGGCGGCCAGAGCGGCGGAATCAGAGTGCCAGACCACCAAAGAGCACAGATCACCCCCGGGTGTCGGCCAGGCCGACGTCGTTGCAGAGACGCCCAGAGGAAGTGGGGAGGTTAATAGGAGTCTCGGCGCGTATGCGCTAGAGAAACATGAAGTGCACCCCATTGAGTTTGTGGTGGGAACCTGACTGAATGAAGTAACGCTCCACCATCGTGGCCATGGCCTGCCAGGCTGGCGAGAGGGCCGACCCCCGAATGTGGCCATTGGCCATTCAGGGGATGGAGCCTTGGAAGAACTCGGCAGTGTCTGCCTGGGACTGAGCCACAGGGGGAATCAAATCCCCTGTTGTGGGGGCACCAATCACCTTAGCCAAAGCGTCAATCGTCACATGGATTTGGCGTCTGCGAAACACCGTGTACTCCTCGTTCTAGTTTGCATAGAATGGCTGGACGTCCATCTCCGGGTCTGCCGCGATGCGTTGGAGCAAGGTAGTCCAACCCATCTGTGAAACCATATGCCAGAGATTAGTTTGTTTTTGAATGTCGGTAGTTGGTGGCTTGAGACAGGCACGCGGTCCCATTAGTGCAGTAATTTTGTCCCACAATCTTTTGAACCAGTGAGCCAGTGTGGCAGGTGAGGGGATAGCTGTCCCTTTGAAGACCTGATCGTTCCTGGCACACCAGAGGGTCCATAAGGCTGCAAGCGTTTGCGAATCCCCGTAACATTCGAGCGGGGGGAGGCCGATCATACTTCGGAAGTTCCTAGCGACGTGGCACTCATACACGAAGTGTTGGTGCGTCTCGTCGCGTTGCTTGCACATCGGGCATATGGTGTTAATGTGCATGCCACGTGCTTGCAGACGCGTCCGTATGGGAAGTGCCTTGTTTAGGACCAGCCACCCAGAAGCCTTAATTTTTTCCAGCAGGTAGCCTTTCCATAGGCACTTCCAACAAGGATCCTCTGGGAATTGGCGTTTGAGCAATTCACAGGGGTGCAATGTGGTCTCGTCTCTGTGGGTGAGGGTGTGGACATGCGCACAGAGTTGGCACCAGACCAGGGAGTCAGACGCGGTAGCCTCTCAGGGTCGGTATTTCCATACTAGGAGTTGCACCCACTGGGGGGGGGGGGGTAGTCGGACTGCGTGGAGAAGCCGCTGCCTGCCCAAGGCAGCCTTGACGGCAAATTGAAGGATACCAACACTGCTCGCCTGGTGGGGGCATGCGGTCTTCTCCCAAGAAACCAGGTGCATCTTCTGTCTGCCCTTACTCCCGGACCACACGAAATCATGAGTGATCGCGTGAATGTGTTGCATGACGCCGGATGGCGGTGTGGCCATGGAGGCGGCGAATCTTGCCATGGCCGCTAGCACAGTACTCACTAGTACGATCTTCCCTTTGCGGGACAGGAACCTGTTCACCCAGTGAGCCGTGCGCATTTGAAGTTTCATTATGAGTGCCTGCCAGGTTCGCTGTTTGTGCCAGTTGTGCATTGGCATTCCTAGGTACGTGTCCTCCTCGCTCCTCGGGAGAATCCCCAAGATCTGGATGATCTTAGTGCAGACACTGGGATGGGTATGGGTTACGTATATTGCGGACTTGCCTGTGTTGGTGGTCAGCCCCACTTCCCTCTTCATCCTGTGTCCATTGCCTGCAGGAGCACCCGAGCTTGGGGCACGGCGGCACGGGTGAAGAGCATCGTATCGTCAGCATAGTGGGCGGTTAAGCATCTGATTCCGTGGATGTCCAGACCATGGACGCCTTCCTCCGCGCAGTATGTGTGTAGGAGGTCCATCACCAGGAGAAAAAGGAGCGGGGACAGGGGGTCTCCTTGGCGCAGCCCGCGACCCGTGCCTTGGAAGCCCCAGAGGTGGCCGTCAATGTCTAGCGAATAATGTCCTCCCTTTTGAATCTGGAGGCACAAGTCGACGAAAGGTTTCGTAAACCCTTTTGCCTGCATTACAGTCCTGAGGGCGGTCTAGCTTACGGAGTCATAGGCCTTTGTGATATCTAATTTGATGCAAAGTTCGGGGAATCTGGCAATTTTGAGAGAGTGCTGGATTTCCTGTAGGAGCAACACTTGATCCTGGAGATGAAGACCTTTGATGAACCCAACCTAGTGCTACCTGACCAGGCGTGGCATGAGGGGCGCCATCCTGGCAACCACCATCCGCGAGAAAAGTCTCAGGAGGGAGTTACAAACTCCAATGGGGCAGAAATGTCCTGGAGATGTGGGGTTGGCTGTCTTCGGGAGCAGGACCACACGAGAGTAGTTGATTTCCTTATGAACCTATTGCCAGGCTAGCATCCGGTTAAAGGCATCAAGCAGATTCTGCCCAATCAAGTCTTCGAATTTGTGGAAGAATTCGATGGGCCACCCATATGGTCCTGGGGCTTTATCCGCTAGCATGGCCTGCATAGCGGCATGGAGTTCGGCTCGAGAGAAAGGTTGCATGAGGCGCTGGTTGTTGGATGGGGTGAGGATCTGTGGGATGGAGAGGGAGATGGGGTCTGTGTTTTGCCAGTTCTAGACCTGCTACCAGTAGTGCAGCAGGGTGTCCGGGCCATAAGATGAGTTAGGCTGTTCCCCATTACCCAGGCTGTGAATTAGGCGCTGCAATTGGTGGTAGGTCCCCTGGTGTGCCTTAGCAGTGGCAAAGAAGAATTTTGTATGTCTGTCGCCAGCCTTGAGCCATTGTATCCGAGCTCTTTAACGTCAGTATTCCTCCTCTTCCTGGTCTAAGGTCTGCAGCTTTGCTAAGAGGGTAGTTCCTCTTGAGCGAAATTGGCACCACGCTCTTGTTGGTTTTGGATGTCCTGTAGGTGTGATTGCAGTTGTGTCCTATACCCCTTGAAGCTGTACTTGTCCTGCACGGCTAGGGCCTTGATTTGACGTTTGAGTGTCCAGAGGCTGTTCTTGAGGAAATCACATGGTTCCTGCGTATCGTTATACCTTGACCAGATAAATTGCACAAGCTCACCCAGCCATGGCTTAGTCAGCCAGGTTCTTTCGAACTTGAATGGGCGTGGGGCCCTGGAAACGTCTATCAACAGGTGACAGACGATGGCTTTGTGATCCGAGGCCACACGGTCCCGACTGCAGGTGTGGACCTCCCATTCCAGCATCAGCGTCGAGCTGACCCAGACCCTGTCGATGCGGGATTGCACCCGTGCGGCTCCCTCCGCATGTTGCTCCATGTGTACCTGCACCCCTCAATCTCCAGGTCTATGAGGTCTGTATGACGCATTAGGTCCATGCACTCTTGCGCCCCCAAGGGCTTTGATGCGGAATCCCCGGACTTTTCCCACCGGTATAACTATTGGTTAAAGTCCCCAATGAGGAGCCATTTGGACCCGTGGGTTATCAGCTCCGCCACTTGGGATAACTCCCGGATGTGGTCCTGCCACACCTGGGCCCCGTAAATGTTGGTGACCCAAACGTTCGGTCCCGGCAGGTGCACCGTGATGCTCCAGTCCGATGCATCGAGTAGGGACGAGGCAGTCCTGGTGAGGACAGTGAGACTGCCAGCCCGTCCCTTGCTAGGCACTAGGTGATTGCACCATCCCTCCTAGTGTAAAGCTTGATTTTCTGGCTGTCGTAATTTTGTCTCTTGGAGACACACCACGTCGCACCCCTTGGTACGCACCATTCTTTTCAAGGTATTTCTCTTATACGAGGTACCCTGTCACCGACAATTCCAAGATAGAATCTTCATGGAGAAATAGACAAGCGTCTGTGATAAACCTCTCGAAGTGTGCGTTGCACTCCCAAGTCGATATCCAGTTGCGTGGTTGTTTTCCGGGTGTGGGCGCTGTCAGGACGTCCAACCTTGGGCGACATCTGGGTTACCACAACCCCCTTCTCACACGGCATCCCCTGCACAACATCGAGCATTTTGGGCTGCGACGAGCCCCTGCTAGTGGTGATCCAGTCGCTTAGCGGCGGTAGCTCCAGCCCCACCCGAGACGTGCCCACCCCCTCGTCTTGGGGGTGTTGGGTGAGCCAGTGCAGCCCGCTCAGGCGTCCGGACCAGACGGAGCACCATAAGAAACTGCACCCTTTTTGCTTGGCCGGCTGTTCGGGCCCACAGCCATAGGTCCCCTTCCCTGAGAGGCCTTGGATGTCCCTCCCCCCTGCCCGTCGAGGCCAGGAGGAACCATGTTGTTGTTGCCCTTGGCCGGACCATGGCCGGGGGCAGCCCCAACCCCGACCCGTGACACCCCTATGGGCTCTATCAAGCCCTTTTTTGCCACCCGTCCCTTCTTTCCAATGAGTTTCCAACCACCTTCTTTGAGCCCGGGTGTTGGGCGGCCCTGTTTTGCATGGTCGACCCCCCCAGTGATGCCCTTAGGCGATGTTGGGGCTGTAGGCGGCAGGTTTTCAAACTATACTCGGATCCTTTCCTCCCCTAAGTCTGTGTCTAGCACGATTTCGTCCACGTAGTCCTCGGAGCGCAGAGATCGCCATACACAGAACCTCACAAAACCCAAACGATCCATCCCTGTAGTGAATGGGTCAAATTTTATAAACTCGCCAAAGAGATCGGCCAGCAATTTCAGAAAGTCCGTCGACCAGTATTCAAGGGGGAGATTGTGTAGTCGCACCCAAACTGGTGCCCGCTCAAAAAGACCCTTATCTCGGTGCGCCCCCGGGCGCCAAGGTGCCAACACCAGCCCCCGTGCCCCATAAAACCAAGGCCCTTCCACTAGGACGCACTCCCTGTCCATCGCCGATTTGAAGCAAAATAGGAGACAGTTGTCAACCAGGCTTTTGATCGTCACCGTGTCCAGCCCCCAAACCAACTGGATCCATTGCCGAATCAAGTCCATTCGTGGCTGCGTGCCCTCCGACATGAACTTGCCGAGCAAGCTGCGTTCTAACCATTCCAGGGTGCCGGCCGCCGGGTGACCAACCTTTAGCCTCATCACCGAACCCTCGCACGAGCAGGTCTCAAACTCCCCGGGGCCTTTTAGTGTGGCCGCTTGCCTTTTCGCACGCACTTCGCTCGAAGCGATGCCATCGCCGGTCTGCGTACCCGCGTCCGCCTATGTCTCCGTGTTTGCCTGTGTCTCCGTGTCCTCCTGTGCCCTTTGATGCGTTTGAAAACATTCCCGCCTAGTTCGGAAGTTCCCCTAAGCTTAGGCTTTCCCATTATTTTGCCTTGTTTCTTCCCATGTCTTTTTTAGTATTCTTGTTGGTGGGTGTCTTAGAATTGTGATGTGTTTATCTTTTGGAGAGGTTCATTATCTGATCTTAGAACATGGTCAAACCTTCTAAGATGCCATCGCTGTAGTTTTTTCTATGATAAATGCCATTGCAAGATTTCTTCAAATATTTGTATTATGAAATTTGTTTCATCGTGTAACATTTAGCATTTATATGAGCATTCATATTTTTGCACATTGATTTGTTGTTCATACAACATTTTGCAGGCCTGATCAAAGTCCTGCAAAATTTTCCTTTTAGTTTTACTGGGATTTTTTTTATCATTTAAACACTACTAGATTGTCTCCATTTTAACCATCTTACCTCAATCCTATTTCTTATATCCTTATCAATTTCATGATCTTATCAAAGTAATGATCTTAAGTAGTGGATTAGTTAACATTGAGGTTATTTTTGGGGGTTAAATTCTTACTTACATTTAATTACTGTTCATGCTTCTCTTGAAATTGCATTCCATGTATTCCTACTTCTAATAATTTTTAAGGTTTTTTATTCTAGAGCATATCTCTAAATTTTCATTTTAGAAACAATATTTTCTTGAGATATATCTATTACCATAATACCATGAACAAACAATATATATTAGGGGATTTTACTTTGTATTTCATTAGTTGGTTCATCCATAACAATAGCTAACAAGTGATAGTTCATCTGTAATTACTTTTAAATGTGAGGCAAATATAAATATTAAAATTTATTCAAGTGATATAGAGCTCTTGGTATCCAAAATATTAATAATGGATTCTCAACAAAACGGAATTTAGAATTAAATTTTTGAAACTGCACTATTTTATTTAACAGCATGTTAAAGGTCTTTAACATATAGATACTGATGGGAGCATTTGAGTTTTGTGAGATAACCTTTGTAATGCATATTGCACTAACATCTTTTATGGTTTCTTTATGTAAATGCTTTGACATGTTAGTTTTGGAATTAAAATTTTGATTATGACATCATGATTCTGTATTTACAATTTTTTCAAAGGTATATCTTGAAAGATACAGCTTTAGAAATTTATTTAACTTATTCTACTGATCAGGCTCAGTGTTATGTTTTTAGCTTGAGCTTAGATTGGGAGTGGGTGGCACATCTTATGAAGATTTCATTCGTAGCATGCATCTGCCAATGCAGTTGAGGTATTACAGTTATGATTATAATGTTTTTTATGATGATATCAGTGGTACCTTATCTTGTTAGCACTGCTTTATTTTCATTGTTGTAATGAAATACTACTTGTGCTTAAATATTTTCAATTGGAAAAGAAACAATGCGACATTCTTTAAAATATATTCTCATGTCCTGTATGTATTCATGGCACATGTCAATTTAATGCTTTATTTATGGTCTACTTTTCTCTACTACACTATAATTTTTAATTATTAAGAGTTTTTAAGGGGTCATCATTTTATTATAACTTTCAGATGATTTGGACCTTTATTTAAAACATCATAAAATGTTTGGACTGTAAGCTCTAGTATCTCCCATAGCTTCAGACGAAAGTAAAAATGCTAACAAAATGTTTATCTACTACCATAATAGCTGGAGGCTACGTAGATAGAAGATGACATTCCCCTTAAGCAATGTGGGGGATGGCAGACTTTGATTACCTTATTGATTGTTTACAGAACAACGTTATATCTCAACATAATTCATGTGAATTGACCCTCTAATTTGTACTTCATCAATCATAAATCTTAACCAATGGGCTACAGCCCACTGATAGTCCCCTGAGCAATGTCTTCATCATGCTAAACTAAACAAAATGATGATCTGCTAGTGACAAACCTCTGTTATCACACTTAAAGATTTGAAAGTGCAATTATAGCATGCTAACAGGAGTTGCAACAATTTTCATATTACCATTCTTGAAGTGTGTGTGTTAAAAGTTATTACTACACGGAAATGTAAAATTACAATGGACAAAATTGATTTCTGGAAACCAATGTACTAAAAGAAAATTAAAAATAGCATTTTAAACCCATCAGTCGTCTATGGGAAAATTTTAAAAAACTATTAATTTCAAATCTATGTAACTTCATGACACCTAACTATCAACTGAATATTCAACAAATTGGATAAGCAATTATGGTATAATGTTTAGAGGATTCAACAAATTGGATAAGCAATTACTGTTTAATTGGCCTTTTGCATTTCATACGTTGTCTGTTCTAACGAGGGCCTGTGTCAAGTTGGTTGATAAATTCTCTAACGTTTAAGTGAGAGGCAAGTGTTTGACTTTTTTTTTGGGCAAGGGTTGGGCCTGCTGGATGAAAGTAAAAAACTGACCGTGAAGGAATCTTGTTTGTCTTTTTAAAGGCTGTATGGTCTCACCCATCCTATCTAGAAAGGTGAGAATAACAGGATAACCATATCTCCTGTAAATGTCAAAGTTCTTGGCCAGTTTGATTACATATTACATTAAGAAATAGCCTGTCCAACACATATCTGAGGATAATTTTTTTTTAATGCATCCTTTTTTTTTTGAGAGAATGTTTGGGATGATATTACTAGAAAGTAAAATACAAAATCGGGACACTAGAGGTGTTGGGGGGCGGGGGGTGGGGTGCATGGTGGTGGGTGGGAGAAACCCCCAACAACCATAAACTAGGAAAACAGACGGCAAAGACTTACATCATAAAATCACAACACAAAAGGGCCAGATCAGCCATTTGGGGAATAGTGGGGACTGCAACCTGGCTTTACGAATGTGTCAGAAGTTTATGACACATGCAATGCGGGCGTTCCAGGGCATGGAGAATATCCAACGTGTTACGGTGCAATTTGGAATCTACAAAACTGGCAGCCTGCTGAATTGCTTGCATGGTAGCCTCTCATTGATTCCGCTCTTCCATTGATGTCCCCCCATCTGGTTGGAAACGCGTTGATGTTCGACTAATGTGTTGTCAGAGCACCCCCCACGAGCAGTCGTAGTTTATGCCTAGAACAATGTATGGACATCGCCCCTCCTAAAGCCATTGGCACGTGCTCTGCTTGTGTGCCCGGTTTAGCTGCATCTGCCTCTGTCTTTCTTCATCCTGTTCTCGTTCCTGTTGTGCCCACTCCACCCTCCCGCGCTCTTTGCGAGTGGCCTCCTCCTACAACAGCTCCTAGATTTGGGCGTGGAGCTTGTCAGCCAGTTGGGCTTGGGCAGCCTCCGCCAACAAAGTTTGCTGTTGAAGCAGCTCCTGCTCCTGTTCCCAGAAACAGGTCTCCGATTCAGCCTATGCATGTGTGAGGGCTTCGTCCCACTTGGCTTCCCAATCATGCCTTTCTTTAGCACAAGTAGTGGTCGCTACCTCCGCTGCCACACGGTGCAACTCCTCATCCCGTAAAACCTTGCGTCCTGATGTTGTCTATGGAGATGTGTCCAACACTGCCATAGGGTTGGAAGCAGTCGACTCTTGATGGCCAACCCGCTTTTGGGAATAAACCACCGTAGGCCTGGGCCCCGATGGCCCAGGCAGATTCGACCAGGAGGGCCCATGCAAGGACGACCCCAAGGGGTTAGGACTCAGTCCCGGCCCCACTTGTGGCTGCACCCCCGTTGCCGCCTGCCAAAGGGTCAAAATAAGCCCATGATGGTACCCCCTCTTCTGCTGTTGTAAAATAGCCAAAAAGAAGCAAGGAAGATTTATTCTAATCCCCAACTTCAGACATTTGAGAAACACAAAGTGGATGCCCTGGAGCTTGGACCCATTTTTAGACTGTACAAAAACCGGTCCACCAGCTCAGCAGCCCGAGCCCAAATAGGTGGTAGGGTGGATTTGGGCACTTGCCGACTCTGTGTGCGTGGCATCGGCCTAGTGAAAAACATGAGCATCTTGTAGCCCTCGAGTAGTGGGCAAAATGATTTTGCCCTCCTCTTGGGCCCTTAGACATTTGGCAAGCGCAGGTTCCGTGAGAAGAATTTCGATGCCTCGAAAAAATGTGCAGTCATCCTGCCAATTGGTATAGAAAGCATCGTTCGGGAGGGTCGGGTCTCCCACTAGCTGCAGCAAGACATTGCTCCAGCCACAACGCTCCACCATTCACCATAACTTAGCATTATCCTGGAATGCCGCATAGTCAGGCTTATAGGTTGGTGTAACCCACATTACTTAGGAACAGGAGGAAGAGTGACACCTAGCAGACTTTGACAGAATTGAGATAAGTGTTGAACATAAGAAAAAGAACAAGAGGAACCTACAAGAGTGTGTGACAAGGATGCCATGGTGGATGCAGTGGATGTCTGTGGTTGCCTCGTTGTGCAACTTACATTCCTGTCCATCGGACCTTATTGCACGTCTTACTGTCGGCGATCTATGACAAACAACACTTGTAACACACAATGTTTGGCAGATCTAAGAGCAACCTGGCTCTGATACCATTCCTTGCCCGGATCACGATTTCGCTCTTTTGCTCAAGTTCTCAGCAACAAAGTTCAGAAAGCACACTCTTTATTGTAATGCATAGTAGAATGCATACAACAAAGACCTAAGGGATGCTTTGAGCTAGAATGCTTTGAAGGAGAATAATGTCATTGAACCTCTACTTGTCTTGAGAGCCTCTTTGTTTGGACCCCCATCGCCGGGGAAACCATCCTCCCGTCTACCCACGGCCTCAAGGATGCCGGGATGTTCTTCCGTGGGACCATCCCAAGGACCATAAGTCGACAGGTGCCCAGATCTGCTCTCCCTCACCTCTGGGCTCGCGGGGCGGACCTGGTGGAACGGTACTTCGTCCAGTCTAGCAACGGGTCCAAGCTGCAGGGCCTACATTTCACCTTCCTCCGTTGCCTGAAGACCGGTGGCCAGGTCAACCTCCCCCTCTATTTTAAGGAGGCCCTTAGCCTCAAACGCCGGGGTAAGCACTCGGGGGTGATTTTGGCTCTGTGGTGGGGGGCGGAGGGGAGGCAGCAGCCCCCCCACCCTGCCCCCCCTCAGGGGAGCTGCCCCCCCGGGTCGTCGGGGGGGGGGGGGGGTCCCTGCCCCGGTGGTGTTCATTTCGTGTGGGGACGTCGGGCCCCGCGGGCGCGACGCCCCCCCGAGTGGCAGGCCGGGACGACTTCGGCCCCCCCAGAGTCCTCTCCTCCGACCACAACCTCCACCTGGAATGAAGAGCAACGGCAAAAGCTGGTTGCGGAGGCCAGGGAGGCGGAAAGGAGGGAGTGGGAGGCAAAATGGGCGGAGGCCCTAGCCCAGGCCCGCAACGAACTGGAGGCCCAGTTCCAGGCCAGGGATCAAGAGTGGGCTAGATATCAGGACCTCATGACGGAGGCGGCCAAGGCCAGGCTCGCCGACGAAATCAGAGCCCAGGTGCGGGAGGAGCTTGCGCAGGAGGTGGAGTCCCAGAGGCAGCGCCAACAGGAGGAGCAGGAGGAGCAGGCCCAGCTTCGGGAGGAGGAAGAGCAGAGACAGCGGCAGCTCGACCGCGCTCATGAGCATAGTGCTCGGCAGTGGCTGCAGGGGGGGGGCATTGCCCATACCTCATGTTAGGTATTAACAGCGAAAGTTCTTGGGGCCGCCTTCGCCGGCACATCCGCCGAACCTTGGCACAATGCCCACCCTGATGCCAGCACTTCCTTCGATGACAGAAACATAAGGCAGGCAGCCATGCAGGGTCTCCAGCAGGCTGTCGGTTTCATGGACACGGAGGAGCACCGCAATACCCTGGACCTCCTGCATGAGCTGATCCGGCCGGTTTGGGCCTGTAAGCCGCTCCCCCCCCCCCCCCAGGGGGGGGGGGGGGGGCGCCGCTCCCCCTCCCTCCCCCCCCTCTCCCTAGCCTTTGCTTTTGGGTTTGCTGAGTTTTGCTGTTTTTTCTCGGGCCCCCCCCGGTGGGGCCGCCGCTGGTGACCCCAGTTGTACTCTTATGTATCATAATTTGATCTTTCATAATAGAATCCCGAATACTTTCTCAAAAAAAAAAAAAACTGTAAAGTTTGTCCAACAGAAACCAATCCTAATAGATAGCCCTTCTACATTTTCATCAAAAAGACCCTTAAATATTCAAGATGATTCTTCGGATGATGGATTTACTGAAAAATCCTTTGATACACCTTCTGCAAGTGATGCGCCTAGACCCAGCATGACAGATCCTTCCTCTTCGCACAACCAACTTACTAAGATAAAGCAATAATTACCAGTGTAAAGAATGTTTATCTCTAATTAATATTCATACCTTTAAGGTTTCAGAAGTTTTGAGTAGAGAAACTGATTAAATCTTTGAATATCTTTACGAACCTCAGTATCCTACTTCATTAGATTTATCTTTACCGCCAAAATTTGATGAAGAATCCCTAAGGGATGATGAAGAAGATTTATCCTTAAATTATTTTACTTTATAAGGTAGGATGAAATATTTAGAGTAAAAAGAAAAACTCCCTGAGATTGATAGATCTACAATACCGTGGAGCAGACCGTGGAGCAGTCCCAGACCGTGGAGCAGACCCAGACCGTGGAGCAGACCGTGGAGCAGTCCCAGACCGTGGAGCAAACCGTGGAGCAGACCGCGGAGTAGACCCAGACCGTGGAGCAGACGCCGACGCCGACAGTGGAACAGACACAGCCCGTGGAGCCGACGCCGACGCCGACGCAGCCGGGGACGAAAGGCCCGCAAAAACCTCCGCGGGCGGACAGCCCGCTTGGCCAACAAGAACCGCTGCCCGACGGGGGACCGCACCAGCCCGCCGTCCCATCCGGGGGGTGCATTGCGGCCCACTCTCGGGCTGAAGAAACGCTACGCCTCCGGGTTACCCAGCCCCCCCCTGAGGGGGTCCGCACCCTGCAACGGAGCCTCATTGGTCGCTTCGTGTCGCGGGGTGCGCGACCACGTCTGGACCTGGTCAGACGCTGGGCCCGTGAACAGTGGCGGGTGGGCGAGGTTGGCGTGAGGAGCTTGACCCCCGATCTCATGCTGTTCATCCTCCCCTCCCGGCAAGCCCGGGACTCGGTCATGCTGGGGGGCCCGTGGTTCTACGGGGCGAGAGGCCTGGCGTTGACACCCTGGCGGCCGGGGGCCCATCGGGAGACCGACCTTTTTGCCAAAGCGCCGGTGTGGGTTAGGGTCTCCCGCCTCCCCTGGGAGCTATGGAACCTT
The DNA here is from genome assembly GCA_015680685.1 of Gnetum montanum. Classification (NCBI taxonomy): domain Eukaryota; kingdom Viridiplantae; phylum Streptophyta; class Gnetopsida; order Gnetales; family Gnetaceae; genus Gnetum; species Gnetum montanum. The sequence goes on from MNCI01020094.1 coordinate 68,291, forward strand.
GAGTTCCTGCGACAAGTCGCGGCCTTTTTCGGGGAGTTCATTGCCTTTGACCGGGTCACTCTGTCCATGGAGTGCATGGGTTTTGCCCGTTTCTGCGTTTGGCGCCCGTTGACGACAGAGAATCTCATCCGGGAGGTGATTCTGGAACTCCCTGGAGGGGAGGAGAAGCTCGAGGTGACCTTTGAGAATCTGGGCACAACGGACGGTCCGCCGCGCCGCCCGGACCATCAAGGGCCCCTCCGGGCTGGGTGCGCGAGGTGCGGCAAACCTGGGCACCTGGTGGCCACTTGTCGTTTGCCAGCCCAGCCGCAACAAAGGCCCCAGCCCCGACAACTTTTCGAAGGTGGCGAGTGGGTCACCATGGGACGCAAAGGCCGTCTACGCCCGCCCCCCAACGCGCCACCC
>MNCI01020094.1:74076-167921 GCA_015680685.1 Gnetum montanum
GATCTACAATAACTTATGTTCCTCTGTTCCTCTTCAAACTTTATTCTGATTCACCAAACGACAAGAAAAACATTTATGTAATCTAACAAGAGAACTAGAAGATCTAGTTAAAGAATTCACATGACTTCCTATTTCAGACATAGATCACCTAGAACAACTTGAGGCTCTCATACAACAGAAATGGAAAGAGCTTCAAAATGAATCTGAAAAATCTCCATATGAGTTTCAAGGCCTCAAAAAACCTCCTACCAAAATAGGTACTTCATTAATTCCATCCTTTAAACTCCCAAAAACAAGGAGGCTCTCATACAACAGAAACAAAAAAAAGGCTTCAAAATGAATATAAAAAGTTTCCATATGACATTGAACGCCTCAAAAGGCGTCCTACCAAAATAAGTACTTCATCAATTCCATCTGTTAAACCCCCCGACACAAGTATAAAAATTGGCAAAAAAGAACAAATTTTTAGATTGTATCAAAGTGCTGGAGAAAAGAAGGAAGAAGTAGCAGATATCATCAAACTACAAAATTGGAATAATGAAGCTACATCTGCAGTTTGTCGCTCACTGAAGCTTGTAGACTAAGATCTCATAGGACTTAAAAACATAGTTTAAAAACAGCCTCCAATGTTTGTACACAAGCAGGATAAGGTAAAGACAGAATTCCTCCAACAGGCACTACTCACCCCTAGGGTATCCAGCAGGCGGCAAATTTCATGGACACCGAGGATCACCGAACACTTTGGATCTGCTCCATGAGCTGGAACGCCCGCGTTGTGCCTGCCGTCCGTTGCCGACTCACCCCTAGGGGGTCGGCCCCCCCCCCCCCCCCCCCCCCCCCCGTGGGCCATTTCTGATGACCCTCGAACTGTATACTCCTGTACTATAATTTTTCAGTAATACACTCCCGAACGTTTTCTCAAAAAAACAGGCACCACTATAATTTCTCCTTCACCATCTCACAAAACTTTTGGCAAAACCAAACACATTCACTCTGGTACCTTTATTGAAGAAACCTCCTCTGTCCAGTCCCCAGATCATGCATCTATGCATACTAAAGTTGAACCACAATATACCAACATAAGATCCTTGACAATAAAACAGCAAGAGTTTAACATTGATGATGTTAATTATGATGAAAAATACAATATTATTATGGAAACACCTGAGCCCTACCAGGCTATGATCACACTGTCACCCAAATTCGCAGAAGTGTGTCAATAATATTGTATTATTCATCATACAAGGGTATGACATGGGTAGGCCTTCTGTGTCAACAAAAACTCCTCAATGAGCATTATGGGTTCTTGCTTGAATAATCTGTTGTCCGAAAGGTATTAAGGTAGGAATTGTGACTATAGAAGATAAGTTGAAAACTGGTCTAGAACCTATGGTAACATATATGGAACCAGTTTCTATACTAAAAGGAATATAAACTATTAACATTAAGAATCTAAGAATATCAGCATTAATAACACATGCATTGAAATCAAGATAACCTTTGGCCTATGAGATGCTAGCTTGTTTATATTTCTTTAGGCGTATGTCAAGTAAGGTTACAAAGATAGATCATTGAAACCTATAGTTGAAGTGAGGATGGATAACAATGGAGACATCAACAAAGTGTATATAATTGTATCCTAAGGTCTGCCATTTTTTAATATCATCATTATAGAAGAAATTTAAGTAAATGGGTCTGAGTGCTTGTCTGCTAATCTCTAAATCTATCTCAGAGATCTCGAAATTTTCGTAGAAATATTAAACTTGAACTTGTCAATTTGGTAGAGAAAAGATACAATGGGTTCAGGGAGCACTAACTGTTTAGAACAGTCTACTTTAGAAATGAATTCAGACATTCTCTGAAAGTAAGAAACAAAAGTACCTTGAATAGCCATGTTTGCCATCACACAATGCATAAACTCTCTCTGCCTCTTCACACCTATTCGTTGGCTCACATGAGGACTTACACAAGCTCAACTTCCAAGGATTTAAAACATGAATATACAGAGTATATAAACTCTTCTCCCTTTAAAAGAGAACATAGAAATCAAAAGTAGAGAATTGAAACAGGGCTCGGATACCAACTCTAACAATAGCTATCCACACAATCCAACCTTTAAGGGAAAAAAGACTTGTTTAAAATTCTACTCTTACTTTTCCTAAGATCCTGTTGGAAACATGACTTCCACAATGAAGAATTCCATCATCGTCATCATCCTAGCCTTATCCCAACAAAATGGGGTTGGCTACATGACCTATCTTCTAGAAGAAGAATTAATAAAGTAAATTTCATTTTCATCACCTATGTTCTGGAAGAAGTTAATTTGGCAATTGATTATAATCTACAGGCTTGACTAAGTTCACAAAACTAGCGAGTTTCATGAAGTGACATAAGCCATGAAATGTTATAGATAACGACTATAAAAAGGAAAGGTTAAACAAGAAAAGCTCTAATTTAATTTCAAACAAGTGCGACAAACAAGAGTTTTTCTTTGATAATTTGGAAGCCGTTTTGAGCAGTTGGGCTCAGTTGTTTGCGCTGGCATTAACTCTCAACATCTTGGCTCAGCAGTAGTAGCAACAAATTGTTCAAATTCAAAATCTTGCTAGTCAGTCCACAGCAATTCAGTGCAATCCTCCATGCTTAGGATAGAAGTGGACAAATAAATAACATAGCTCTGAAAGTTCCATGGTGACTACTAGGTCTAACTGAAAGAAGTTGATGAAGGAGGAGAATGAAGAGCATGTGAAAGGATTACTCATGAAAGTAGTTAAGTCTTTGTATTCATTATCATCATCATCATCCTAGGCTTTTCTCAACAAAAGAGGGTTGACTACATGAATTCTTTTTCACCATTCACCTCTATGAAGAGCTAGATCTTTGTTCATTTCTAGTTTCTTCAATTCATCTTCAATTGTTTTTTTGATATCTTTTTTATCTTTGTTTTGGTGGATTTCCTGCAATAGTGATGTAGCAACCCAATGTTCTAGGTTGCCATATGAAATTTGTGCTGATGGACTTGCTTCTTTACAGATACCTATTTTTGATGTGGGAACCCTTGTCTACTTTCCACAACATTTGGGTAATGATGTTGCGTGTCATTTTTGGAAGATGCTTTAGCACGTCTTTGCTTATTTTCCATAATAACTGGGCCCTGTGACTGCTGCACATTGCATTTAGGGAATGCTCTAGCATTTGTAAAATTTGAAAAAGAAGTCATTCATGAGAAGAATAAAAAATGTGTCTGAAAAGTCTTGTCAGGGATTTAATGAGAGAGCAATGATTTTATAGATAATAATATAACATTGTTAGATGCTACCAAATCTGGTAGAAATTTCAGACTTTGCTATGATATAACTAATGACATATATGAGTCTATATTTGCGAAGAATTATTTGTCATTTATTAGGATTCCATACAGTTACAGATATCACAAAATTTCAGAATACTAGTGCAAGTTGTTAAAAAAATGAAAGATACCACCTTATGATTCCATTTCTCCAAGGAGTTAAGTATTGGATTGGTATAACACCTCATCATAGGGAGCAAAAGCTAACACTCAAAGCTCCCAAATGTTATTTAAAATGCAAGGCTGAACCTTTTTCACACAGTTAATCAATCCTTAGAAATTCAGCATAGATAACTGTTAAGTTACATAAAAAATAAAGCATAACACAGAAAATTATGTAATGCAAATAACGTGTAACACCCTCTCTATGTATCCTAGGCTAAGAAGGCATTACGTTGGTTTAACTCCCTAGACTGCTGGTCATGCCAATGATCTAAAGATGTATTGAGTTACTAAAATAGGGGAGCATGGAATTGAAATTGCCAAGTGAGATAATATTAAATGTCATTGTAGCTGCTGGAAAGAAAACAAATGAACCTTGGTCACAACGTCATGTCCAGAAAATCATAGCATGAATTGGAAACATGATATAAATATAGATTGTCATGTAAAAACCCAAAGATACAATAATTAATAAATTAAATCATGATCATGAATGATAACAACCAAGCATGATATAATATCTCTAATGCAAGAGTGCTAATAATATAAAATCACACTAACAATAGCATTATTAGCAACATCACTAAAGCAATTCTTTAAAGATATCAAAATCAGACTTGAGAAGGCATACTAGTAAGAATCAAGATTCAAATTCATAGATTAAGTGTTTAAGGGAATCATTGAATCAATTGTAGCAAGAAACCAAGAATTCAACAATTCTTTAGATTTCAGAAATCTACAAATTAGACATGTATCCAAGGATACTCTCACTTTCTGCTGGTGGTACCATTTCTCATATTGAGGATCCTTGGCCCTTGCTCACAAATCTTTATGCCAGGTATGCCTCAAATCATTATGAATGTTTCTGAATTGTTATACAAAAAACTCTTGTCTAAGTCACTTAGACCTAAGAGTGCTGAGGAAATAATATCAATGTTTGAACTATCCAAGATGTCAACAACAAATCTAGTAAAAGCATAAGAGAATATTGAAGCCAAAGAAAGGAGAAATGCTGAGAAATCAAAATAATAAATCAATGTTGTCAATCACCAACTGTAGAAAGAGAAGAATAATCTTACCAAATTTAGTAAAAGAAGAATAATCTTACCATCTTTCTCAAATATCTTGCTTACCAAAAGCAATTTATTATTTTGCTGGATTGTTGCTTAGCTCTGATTTTCTCTCATTTCTGTTGTCTTTGTAGCAGCCTTAGTATTCTTTTGTTGCTGTTCCTTTTCTTTTTTAGCCACACTCCCTGGTGGTTGTTCAAGTGGAATTTATTAGTATGTTGAATTGATGCTCAGTTCTGATTTTCTTTCATTTCTGTGGTTTTTTACAGCAATCCTAGGCTTATGTTATTATTGTCCCTTTTCCTCTGTCACACTCCTTTGTGGTTGGGCCCTTCTTTTATGCCTATATGTCCTCTCTCTCTCTTCCTCTCCTTCCTTTATACTACAAGTGGAATTGATGAAATAATGGGTTATTTCTTGTAACTGGTTCTTTCTTGGAATTTTTTTTTCTTTTCTTTTTAAAATTTTTCTATACTATCACGTCAGGAGCACATCAACGATACTGAAATCCATCACAATTATGAAATCATAGATAGCTTGACAAGTCAGCACTAAATCATACAAACCATTAACACAAGCATGTAAACAGTACTCAAATCTGTCACCAAACCATACCCTTTATTATGACCAAGCACACATAGAAATGCTGCCACAAACATTATGATCAAAACCTGTAAAAAAGTGGGTCATTACACAGGACCACCCTCAACATTTTGGTTTTTGATATTGATGATTCTCCTCAAGAGTGTTTAAAGAAACCCTTGTTCACAGCAGCAGAAAACATGAGCATGTCTGTTAAATTGGTGGAAGACATCAACCTTTTGCAAGCATAATGAAAACACGAAGGGACACAGTCAAACAAATTTTTATTTGCAAGTATTCACAGTATCTCAGTTACAAAAATTTGTGATAATCAAACAACTTTTCCACTAATAATAGGTCCGAGTAATTATTATTCGGCAGGTACTCTATTTTGTGAATATTGGTCAATTTGACCAATATTTGTTGAATTCACAAACATAGAGTCTAGGACAATGTCAGAAATAAGTTTTTTTTTTATCAAAATGTCAGTGAGAGTGAATGAATAGCCTTTGAATAAATAATTAAGAAATTCACGTAATTTCTACCTTTTGAGTGCCTAAAATCAAGACAATGCTGATTGAAATATGTATATCAAAATGCAAGTTAAGAAACTCTCACTCAAACTGTTAATTTTTTGTCGGAATTTTAGTTTGTTAAATAAAAATCTACTGTTACTTTATTTAACATTTATTACTAAAATTCCTATAAAATGATCTCCTGTTTAATGGGATTATAGCATAATTATGTTTATTTATTGTGAGTCAGTTGTTTTCATGATAATTATTTTATTTTACTGCTTTTTTCATTAGATTTTAAATACATTTATGGTTTTTGTGTCCAAATGAAATATAAATAAATAAATCGGTACACATTGTTTGGTTCAGTCAGGTTGATCCCATAGTAGCATCTTTCTCAGGTGGAGCTGTTGGGGTGATCTCAGCATTAATGGTTGTTGAAGTGAACAATGTAAAGCAACAAGAACAGAAAAAATGCAGATATTGCCTTGGAACTGGTAGGGAAGAGTTAGTAGAAATAGCTTTAATAGTACAGCCATGTAAATAAAATCTTTATTAAGGTTGACTGGAAGTAGACATTCATGCTTTGCTGTCAAAGTTTGCACTTGTTTCTTCTGTATAAGAAATCTGAATACAATCATAGGTGTTTATGAATACATCTGACCTAAGTATTATAAAGCACTGCATAACTTAGTTCTTGAATGTTGGAAATGAAACTGGTTATATTTTTGATATTGATTGCATTGTTTTTAGTGCCATTATCATATTTAATATATCTGGAGATACTGTATGCGCTTTCCTGTCTCTTCTGTCTCTCTGTTTTAGACTATTTTGTACTTAGTAATTATAATTGTAAGCACAATTATCTAGAGCGGATTGGAATTATTCTTTAAATAATTTTAGAGCATGATTCCACAATTGCCCTTCCGAATTGGACTGGAATCACTATTCCAGGTGATTCGTAGAGATTCTAGAATTATGATTTCAATGATTTAAGGCAATTTTAGGTGATTCTAAAAGTCATAGAATCACATTGTCTTAAACTCTATCTTTTAAATCCTTTATACTAGATGATTCCATGCGATTCCAGATTGTAATTTCAAATAATCTGAAATCCAAAATCTTTTGATTGAAATGTCAATCTACAATCCTATCCACTTCACAGAATTCCGAGTGTTTAGCATGATTGAGTCAAGTGATTAAGTTCTACGAAAGAAATATAAATGTTACTGAATACCAAAATCAGGAGAATGTTGGATATGGCTGCCATAAACAAACAAATTTGTGAAGCCTTAAAATGTAGATTTAACCTGAAGTCCTACTCGCAACAAGCATAGATTACAAGCATAGTTGTTAGTAACAGTGATTTTTAAATGGTAACTATTACTGGTTTGGCGATTAGTTGTTGGATTGGGACTTGTTAAATTACTGCCAAGTTATGACTAAAATCCAGAATGAGTCTTGTGCTTAAACATTTTTAAATAGAAAAAAGAGGTGAAAATAGTGTTGTAATCAAAAGTTGAACATCTGGAAACAATGTTGTTGCTTCTTTCATTGTTGGAATGAATAAAAAAAAGTGTCATACTGAAATGATTCTAGATCTCCTACTGCAGTAGTGTCTTTGTGCTTGAAATGCCATCATTTTCTGTCCTTCCATGGCTTCCGGCTGGAAATGCTATATCGTTCATCATCTTTGCAATGACTCTCCTTGTGCACCATCACATTTGATTTCCATTTTTTTTAAAAATATTTATTGCAACGAGTGAAGGGATTTGCAAGGATGCTTCAATACAACGAGCAAGATGAACGCAGAAAGGTTGACAAAGTGAACATAGATGATAGTGTTCACAGAGAAGGAGGTGGTTTCCAGAAAGAAGCAGCAGCTGGTAGGAGCACAGAGTGTGAGTTTTTTTAGGACCCTAATAAGCAGCACCCTTTGAAATTCAGTACAGCTTTTTTCTTCAATTCTCTTAAAACATGAGGCTGTACTTACACTAGCAGCTAATAAGGATCTGCCTCATATAATGATGGGTTGATTATTTATATGGGTTGATTATAGGGCCTATATACATCATTCCCTCATTAGACTGAACTCATTAGACTGAACAAGTTGTTGATGAGATTAAACCTTACTACTTCTCATAATCCTAAGGATTGATGCATTAATCACATAATGTCTGTCTTTAGTAGTACTATGATACCTTAAGGACTAGCATAGCCAAGGGTGATGGCTAACATTTCTCATCAGTTAGGTAGCTAGAAAATATCTAACATTTGTGTGACTGACTTGTGTCAAGTTTCATTTTACAAGCGGCACCAACAAATATGGTTGGATGTACTCTTAATCCTCCACTATTTCTGCTAAACAAGATCATTGAATCTATAGTAGGCTTTAAATAATGGCTGAGAATAAAAAATATATAGGTTTCCATAACTTTCCTCATGCAATGTGGCATTTCATTCCCACATTGAGGGTCATCTTACTTGAAAAATCTGGTCACCATCTGACTGTGAGTTGAGTTATCTTTGGGTTCTACACTATACAAATAAAGCTTGGTTTAACCATCATTTTTGGACCACACCTCAATATGCCTCCAAGATACCTGACATGAGGCTATGCATAAAGTAAGTACATAGTTACAAATGGTGTTTGCATCATTGCAAACCTTTGGGTGTTGTGCAACTTAACCCCTTTGGGTCCAATGGCTCAGGATATTAAGTTGAACTAAGCATATGTATGGGTAGGGTTAGATAGTGCTGTTCATTTCCATTTCTCGAGCATGGTGTATACACAATAAATAAACAATGCAACCCATCCATTTAAGATATGGGAATGATTATATTATTATTCATATGATTAGTTAATGATCTTTGGAAATACTACATGCTTCACACAATGCACATCGATCAAATGCATCATCTACCTAATTACTAGATGTGAATTTAGGTGAATTGCTTATCCTAGGGCACAACGGGCTTCTAATCATAATTTGTGTTGGTTCATTTTATGGAAAGTAAATAAACATACATGATCACACATATTTTCTTTCTTTTCTTTGCATGAATAAAAGATTATAATTGCTGATAAATAAATGGGGTTAACATATTGAAGCAATAATAAATAAATAATATTTTACTTTGCATATAAGGAAAATCTAACTATGATGAAATGTATAAAACATTCATTATGCAATAATAAACTTCAATGATACTTCCAGGCTTTCAAGGTTCAATATCCTTATCATACAATTGAAAGAAAGAAATTCTGAATCTCAAGTATGTTTTAAATGTAATATAAGATCTAGCTCACATCATACAATGGAGAGAGTTATAATAGTTAGGTTTACTTCTTGTAGGAAGATCAGCCAATATTTTTCATCAACTTCAAGCATCCTAAATTGTGCAAACAAAGTTTTAAAGTAGGGCTTTAATTTTTGGCAGTCAAATCTAAGTTTAGGGGAGGAGGGCCTGAAATAAATCTGAAATTATGATCATCAACACAGTTCATGGGAGTTAGGATTTAACAAGGTTTTTCCTCCACCTATGCTATTTTCAGGCTCTACAATATTTCTCATTGAAAGCAGAATAAAGTACCAGACATTAAAAAAAAACGTCTTTTCTCTCTCAAGCTAAAATAGAGGACAAACAGTCCCTGGTATATACACATACGTTTTTTTTTTTTTTAAACAGGGGACATCCACAATCTATGATTTTCATTAGAATAGATAAAGCAGAAAGCAGATTTTATAGGTGACTGTCTAGAGCAGAGACACCAGAAATTGACAGCTCAAAAAAAATAAAAAAAAAATAAAAAATGCAATGTCTATCCTAATTGTGGATTGAATCTCTGGTTCTAAATAAATGAAATAAGTAAATTCTATGAACACAATACTGAAAAGAAAGGAGACAAATAAAATATTAAATTTGCCAAGTTTGAACACCATGATGGATTAACATGGTGTCAACCTTTTGAATTATCAGAATGTTGGATTGCTATGTAGGTTTTCTTTTTTTCTGCTATATTTTGTAGTAGCCACAGTCTTCTCTCCCTTGTTGGCCACCCTCCCTGCTAGTGTATCCCTTTTTTTGCCCTTCTTAGTTACTTTTGCTTTGTGTGTTTTTTTCTCTCTCCTTCTCTTCATATTCCTATTTGTTGGTGGAATAAGAGCTAATGGGTTGTTTCTTGTAATAGACTCTTTGTTGGAAACTATTTTTTTTTTCTTTTCTTTTTAAAGTTCCCCTTTTCCCCCTCACACCAATGAGGCATGAGTTCAATTCTTTCCATGATCACTATCAAAAATCAATAAAATATGTATATTCACAGGTTGCAGGTTCAATTCCTAAATCAATAATTTTTGATATTTCAGAATTCTAATTTTGCTAGATCTCATGTTCAATTCCTCTTGATAATTATAAAACATTCAAGCATAATATCCATCTCTGTACCTTTTAGGATTGTCATAAGATGCAAGGAAAGAGTTTTCAAAATAGACTCATGATAAGGGCAAGTTTAGGATACATAGTCAAATAAAACACCTTCTTTTTCAGACTATCAAGAATGTGAGTTTTCCCATCATCTTACAAGCCTTGAAAAGTCATCACGTGACCTTTCTACAACCATGGAGAGGGTACTTATACTCTACTATTTTAAATTAAAAAGAACAATGTATCACAATTAGATGAAATATTTCATGTGCTTCTGAAAATAAGATACAAATCTATGGTATTTGCACACAGTATCCCTGATTCATGGGTCAGGTTCATTCAACTTGATTCATAGGTCAAGTTCCTCAGTAATGAGCATTCTTTTGCATTTCCTTTTAAAATCATTTATATCTCAATATACCTGTTTTAGCTCTTGAGACACTTTAGAGTATTGCCCTTTGTTCTTCTTTTGTTTCTCAACATCTCTGTTGGAATAGAACAGAAAATATTTTGTTTTCCCATATATTTATTATTTTTTAAAACACTCCCAGCATATATTTTAAAGCATATTTCTTATGCATCAAGTATTTAAACATTTAATCATAATATATATATAAATCAAGTATTACTATTCTAATCAGTCACTTCCATCACAGTCCAAGCAATGTACATACACAACAGCACAACCAAACATGGACATAAACACCTAAAATGACTATTACATACACAACAGCACAACCAAACATGGACATAAACACCTAAAATGACTATTACAATCATTAATGTGAAAACTCAAGGAGAAGTGGTTCGTTACAGGCTTTCGCTGGCAAAAGAATAGGTAAAAAGACCTTATGACAGGAGTTGCACCTAGGTTGTGTTCAAGGGGTGACAGATACTATGAGCCCAGTACCATGGTTGTGCAAGTTGATTAGAGGTCATGCTTGCCACTGATTGTGAGAAAGAGGGTACAAGCTGGGTGTGAAGTGCAGAGCAATTTGTGCTGGTCAGTCACATGCAAGAAAAAACCTTAAATTATGAACCTTAAACATTTGAATCCTTGTAAATGATGTGTCTAAAATCTCTGATTATTCAAACACTTAAAAATATGGATTTCAATGACAGATTTCAGCAATATATTGGATCTATGTGAGATTGAGAGACTGATCTAATGTGAGAAGTCCTTGAAAACTGAGAAATGTGATGAAGTTGAGTCAAATCAATTGTGAAAATGAGAAAAACTATATGCAAGAATGTGAAAATGATTTTGAGAATTGTGAGAACTTCAACCTTGTGAGAACATAATTGCAAGAATGTCAAAAGAGGAAGGAGAGAGTGAAGCTTAAGAGCTTCAGAACAATGTAAAAAAGATTACACAGTCACATGGAGAAAGGGGAATTGTATTAATAGCAGAAGAATGCCTCACTCTTGACTACAGCGGGGGAGAAAGAGCCCCTTTTATGGTTGAGCATGAGAGTGGCGAATCACTGATCACATTCTCACTCTTCAATGAGCTCACCCCACCCTTCTTCACTCTTCATAGTTCACGTCAATGCCATAAACCACTAACCAAGCACTAATGACATGCCTCCATTATGGCTACGAATGCTCACTAATTCTTCCTACCATAGGATAAATGCAAAACATAGGTGCACATTATTTTCATAGGTTATGTGCACATCCTAACCACATGGGACAATGGACCAACATGAGAGCATGGGACCAACAACTAGTATAAGGTACAAAACAGGAAACGTAACCATCATGACCAAGGAACAAGATACAGATTCACACTATTCTGAGCAGAAATTATCCTTCATGGGATAGGGGATTTCTTGTGGTTTGTAATTTAGCTGTATAAACCCATTGGGGCTTATTGTGGACAGTGAATGAGAAGAGTGGTTTGACCTTCTGTGCAAGGATTACAATGTGCAAAAACCCTGACATGTAGATCTTGCCTTGTAATCTCTTGAAGATTAATTGAAGATCTTGTCGCTACTATCCTGTTTAGTTTCTCTTGCATTCTCCTCTTTTCTCTGCAACTTTTATTTATCTATTAATCTAGCAATGATTGCTTTTTTTTTTTTTTGGTTTCTGCAGTTCACAGTAATCATTGTGATCTATTTTGTTCATTTTTCGCTGCATTATTGCATACCATTGTGTTCACAATTTTGGTATTTTAGAGTTTGATGATTACTGTTTTGTTGCACATAGGTTTCTTCTTCAGGAAAATTGAAACAGTTCATGGTATCCTTTGAATTAAATACAAGATATGGTTATTTGTTGCAGGCTATCTGGCATGTGCTCGTTGTTCTAGCACAGGCACACTTATTCTAGGTGAGACATTATCAACAGCCAGTGATGCAAAGATTGCTAATTCTTCATCCACAACTGAAAGATGCCCTAATTGCTCAGGTGCAGGAAAGGTATGTCATATATGATTCGTTTGGTGAATAATGCATCCACGATATTCTATATTTAATTTATTACAATAAATTGATTATGGAATCATGACAAGCAAATAGGGCTTGAAAAATACTAGATAGCTACTAATATTATTCGATGAACTTAGTTGCTTACAACTGATTGAAACTTTGGTCTCAACCAAATGAAGATTGATCAGATTCCAGCTGCACAATTATTACCAGGTTCTGTGAATTGGGAAGATCATAGGGCAGCCACTGAAGTAGATATCCAAAAAGAACGAGTGAAATGGCTCAAATCATATTACAATTTTTTTTGTGGCAGATATATATGAAGAAAATATAACTCCATAATAAGAGAGAAAATCAAGAGGTGGTAGAGCAAGTTTGAGTATTGAAAGAAGGTGTGATTAAGTCAATTTTGAAGTTACTAGTCGCCCCACCTTGATCAATGTTTAAGCTCAAATTTATATGCAAGAGCCGGCATCAGAATTAATATCATGTCTATGGGGAACCGAAACTGAAGCTTTTTTTATCATGTCTATGGGGAGACCCCTCAGTTTCAGCCATTTCTTTAACAGCCGTTCTATCTCTCAATATAAAAACAGTTGGAATTGAACATATAACCCGTACAATGCATGTTACAAGCACCATTAACAAGCAGGGTCTATCAGCATAGTCTGGGTTTTTTTTACCAGTAGATGTAGAATCTCTCTCTCTCTCTCTTCCCCTCAATTACTCTGTGGCTCTTTCCTGAACTAGGTTTCAGGTTACTAATCCTGAGTCATTTTTCAAGGTAGTAACTTTAATCTAACTTTTAAAACACTTCTCTAGCCTTATGAATTGTGCTAGAGTAGGGTTCAGCGGATCAGTGATTTACAATGGCGGAGGCATGTTCGTACATATTATCTAATAGAATTATAGATGGCTGCTTCAGAGAAGTGAGTTTCAAGGAAATTTTGATGAAAAAATCTTAGCAGTATAGCAATAAGTTAGGAATTTGAAGATCTCTTCGGTAACAGTGAATGTCTGCAGAAATAGGATTCCAGCCATCATAGGATGTTCAAAGTGGAACACTGAGGTTGATGTAAAACAGTGAATAATTTAGGTTAAAGTGACTCAGGCATTTTTAAGAATAATGTAGAGAATTTTCCGAAGAAAGCACAGTCAACTGGTAGTTTTCTCTATATATTCTATTAACTATAAACTTGAATTTCATTATAATTTAGAGTGAACAAGCAAAGAAGGATTGCGAATGTAGGTATTGGTTTTATCCATAAACTACATCAATTCCCTAATTGGATACTGTGAAGCCAAGAAATGAGTCATGGTTGTGAAACTAGACCATCTGAGAGAAACCAGGAACCTGGAAATATGTCATACCACTTAAATGATACAAGTCTTAAAATGCACATTGTAAGCAGAAAATATTACAGCAGATAAACGGAGAGCCAAATACCCAGGAAAATATTAGAAAATATATACAAGGCATTCTTCAGCTTCAGCCAAGAGCACAGAGCAATCCTTCAAAATTGAGCTTAGAGCAATCCCTCCAAACAATTAACCAAAAGTGACAGCTATCTTGAAAAAACAAAAACAAAAACAAAAAAGAAAAAAGAAATTTTATAGGTATAACACTCCAATATGGCATAGGTGGGTTTGAAATGGGAGCGGGAGTGAGTATGGCTGGGGGAATGGGAGCGGGTGTAGGCTTGGCTAGGGATGTAGGCACAGGGGTAGATGTCGGCATGACAGGTGTGGGCAGGGTGAGAGTTGGTGGTATGAGCCTCAGGTAAAGCCCACCAAGGGGTCTCGTAGATGGCTGCACAGCGAAGGAGACGGGGGGAAACCCAATGCTTGAAAACAAGTTTGGGGGTTGGTGGTTAGGGGATGGAGGCATGGAGGCTTGTTTTTGGCAAGAAGGTCTCATGTGGCTGTAGGTGTGGAACCCTCCTTTTGATGGGGTTAGGATGATGGAGCTGAGTCTGATTGGCAAGTTTGTATCCAGTGATGCTAGACCTTGGATGGACCTTGTTAAGAAATAGGCACATACCACTTGGGGTTTGGCTAACGTTGAGGTTCGTAGTCTTTTTGAGGACCTAATGCTTTTCATTTTTTTGTCTACTGAGGGTTGTGACAGAATTCTTGTGGGGGGTCGGTGGTTCTATGGGGCCTGTGGGTTGATGTTGACACTGTGGAGGTTGGGGGCACACAAGGATGAAGACCTTTTCACCAGGGTGCCCATGTGGGTCAAGGCATTTGGCATTCCATGAGAAATGTGGATAAAGGACTTCTTGAAAATCCTTACTGGGTTCTTGGGCAAGTTTATCACATTTGATAAGTTTATGGGCTCGATGGAGAGAATGGGTTTCACATGTTTCTACATTTGGCGGTCATTGTCATTGAAGGATTTAGTGCGAGAAGTGATTTTGGATCTTCCTTCGGGGGAGGAAAAGATCTTGGTAGAATATGAGAACATCACAGATGCTAATACCTCCCCAAATAGGGCGGGTAGTGAGTGTACCACTTGTGGAAAGGTGGGCCATTAGGTTGCTGCTTGCAAGGTTTGGCCCAAAACCCAACCTTTGGCAAAAAAGATGGAGATAGGTTGGTATAAGGTCGGCAGGAAAGGTCACTCGATCCTAGAATCCGTAGGACCTAGAGAATATATGAAAGAGGGGTGCGGGTCTCCTAAGGGGAAGGAGACCCCCCACTAGTCGGAATTGGACTTGGTTGATAATGGGAACAATCTTCCACCATTGGGGAGCTAGGCGTCTGCCGCATGGGGATCATCAAAGCCCCCATATGTAGGAAATTGTACCACCGCACAAGGAGAATGCAGAGATGACATTGGGGGAGTTTACGGTCTCGTTGGGTATTGGGAAAACTAGTTGCCCCACAACGTCAGTTGCTCAGAGTAAGAAAATGCAGTTGGAGATCGACTTCGGCTGTCAATAGATCTTGAAAGAGGTCTACAAAAAATGGTCTACTGGTAGACCATGAAGATTCTGTCATGGAATTGTAGGGGTTAGGGTATGCCCTATAAACGAAATACTACGAAAGAAATTGTTCGGAATGAAGAATGTGATGTAGTTTTCCTGCAAGAAACAAAATTGTAGCAAATGGAATCTCCACTCTTGAGATGGAAGGGTTGGCAAACACAGATGGTCCCCTACCAGGGCAAGGTAGGGGGATTGGCCATTCTTTCTCGATTGCCTTTCGCTTTTGTGGATGCATCCACATGGAGCATAACAGTCCTTGTCGTGCCAGAGGGTATCTAGCTTACCAATGTTTATGGGGCCCATAATTGACAGATTCAGCTACAGGAGCTTAGACGGCTAGTGCAGGTGGTCTTTGATTGAAGACAATGGATTCTAATTGGGGATTTCAATCAATGGTTGCATCCATGGGAGAAATCCAGAGGTGACAATGTGGACCCTCTAGAGTGTCATGAATTCCATGTGTTTTTTTTTGAGGAGCATGAGTTCATCGACATAGAAATCAGGGATTGCAAATTCACATGGAGTAATTGACATCGAGGGAAGGATTGACTGAGTTTGGATTAGCTTGAGTCTTTTGCTGAAGTTTGATATTCAAGTGTCTAGGAATGAGAGATAGGCTTCAGACCACCATTTGATTGTTTGCTAGATTCATAGAGGCCTAAGGATTGCTCCTCATCCATTTCAATTTGAGCAGACTTGGTTAATCAAACCTTGGTTTCGGCCAATGGTGGGCAATTTGGGGGGCCTACCAAGCATAGGAGCACCCAAGGGAGTTTCTGAAGTGGATTGAACCAATTCAAATAGAAGCTACGCACCAAAGCTTCTGAAGATAAATTTTCCTTTTGTGCTCATTGGGCCAAATCACAGTAGAGGCTGGGAGAAATTCAATCACAATAGGAGGAAGGCACAGAGCTAGCGAAAGAGGAACATGCAATCCTCACAGAGCTTTAAGACCTTATGGTGGAGGAAGAAATGTATTGGAGGCAATGAGCTAGGATAACTTGGCTAAGGGAAGGAGATTGGAACACATGTTTTTTCTTTGCTATTGCCAAGGTGTGAAGGCAAGCAAAGTAGATGTTGCAGTTGGTGCAAGGGGACACCACCCTATTCAATAGCCATGATATTGTTGAGGTGATGCATCAATACTGGGCCACCATTTGGTGCAAACAATGCACCAAGCCACTTTTGGTGTGAATCAAAAGGATCATTGGGGAGGCAGAGAATAGGGTGTTGCTCAGGCCCTTCATGATGAGGGAGTTGGAAGAAGCAATGGCGATTATGAAAACCAATAAGGCTCAAGGGCTAGATGGGTGGCTGATTGAATTTTTCAAGGAGTTTGTGGATACCATGGGGGAAAATATGCTAGAGGCATTTAATCGAATGCTACACTGGTAGCAGGCTCGGTGAGAGATTAATTGCTCAAGGATTTTCCTCATCCCCAAAGTAACTAATCCAATGGCACTAGCGTAGTTTGGACCTATTGGGGTTTGTAATCCTCTGCTCCGGTTGTTTACCTAAATGCTTGTTTGTTGTTTGGCCTCGATGATGCCAACACTAGTTGGGGGGCATCAAGTGGGTTTTGTAAAAGGGTAGTTCTTGTAGGACCAGGTCATACTCCTGCATGAAATCCTACACTTGGTGCATAATACAAGGTGCTCGGGAATGTGCATCAAGTTGGATATCACGCAGGCGTATGATATTGTCAGCTAGGAGGCATTGAAGGAGATTATGTTGTGCAAAGGGTTCGATCCCAAGTTTGTGGATCTTTGTATCTAGCTGCAAGCTTTGAGAACCTACTCCTTTGATATTGATGGTCGGCTTTGGGGGTTTGCCAAGCTAAGCCAGGGGCTTTGGTAGGGAGACCCTCTCTCCCTGCTCCTATTTATTATGGCCATGGACACATTACAAATATACTATGAATCATAGAGGGTTAGATGCTTGGAGGTTGTGGGGGTGGATTGCCTTGTAGAACATTACACTAACGATACAATTTTGTTTTTGTGCACTTTGCACTTAATCATGCACTGGATTAGATGGCCTAGGAGGTGGGTCTTGAGATAAATTGGACTGAGTTGGTAGTTCACCTGGTGAATGTTGATGATCGGGTTAAGGGTAGGATCTCCCAAATACTGGGGGATCCTGCCAGGCATAGAATATGACTCGTATTTAGGAATGCCAATTTTTTCCTAGCATAGATGCCATATGTGGTTGACCCTAATACAAAACTACAGCAATGGACTGGCCATTGGACTAATCGTTTCTTGATAAGGAAAGGAAGGCTTATGCTAGTTTATTCTGTCCTCATGGCAATTGCCCATTTCATGGTGTCAATGGTGGCACCTCATTTGCTAGGAAAATTTTGCGAGGCCAAAGGAGGCTAGGGAAAATGGGGTGTTAAAATTCCATGATGAGATCATGATGGGTTTTCAGTGCCTGGTCAATCGATTACTGTTGCCAGAGGAGCGACACAATGGGTATGCATTAGGTGCCGAAAGTACCAATAGTGGGAGGCTGGGGCACGAGGGTCACTATTGTGGCAAGCCATGTGTAGACATGCAAGAGAGATGATACAAAAGGGACTCTTGGGAAATCCTCCCAGAGATATCATTTCCATGAAGTACCCCCCGACTCTTAGGTGGAAGCCAATCTAGAAGGGTAGATTGCTTGAGAAAGATAAAGCTTTTGTTTGGTTAATTAAGTAGACTGGACTTCTGGTGCAGGCTTCTCTCTGGGCGCGAGGGTTAGGCATTAATACTCTTTGCCCCTTATGTTTGAAGGAGCTTGAGATGGTTAACCACTTAGTTTACTAGTTTTCTAATTTGTAGGACACTCGGCAAGCTGTTACGCTTTCACGGCTAGTCAACCTGGGTGGTGACTCAATAGTGATTGCAGTGTTGTGGGTCTTGTGGAAGATGAGGAATAATCTGATTTTTAGGGCTTAGTGTGTTCCTTTGTTGGCGCTAGTGGCTGTGGCTAGGGCCTAGTTGTGGTGGGAGGCTTCAGTTATGATGGGTTGTGCGTAGTTGTTTGAGCCTTCTTTTGTCATTTTCCAAGCAAATCCGCCACGGTGGAAGATGGTGGAATGGATGGGATTGGCGGAGCTCTTGCCCAGGCTAGAAGGGGACCTCAAGTTGGCTGACGACACATTCTTTACCATTTAGGTGGGGGATGAGATGACATTTCGGGGTGTCAAGATTGAGTTAACAAAGTCGACAGTGGTGATGGCTTTGGGGGTTCTAGCGGAGGGGGAAACTATTCTCCTAGTTCTACATAGCCTCAAGCATGTGAAAGGGTTCTTTAGATGGGCAGTACCGAAAACAGCGAGTAGACATGTGCCAAAGTCCACATTACCACAAATATGGTAGGAGGCGGCAGTGTTGATTAAAAGATTCTTGGTTCATTTAGGCAATTTGGCCATGCTACTGGGTATTCACTTTGCTTTTATGAGTTGCATGCAGCAAGGTGTGTTTGTCAATTTGCTGTAGTATTTCCTCGCAAAGCTTAGGTGGCAACGTAGTGGGTGCCGTTTTGGTCTTATTCTGGGGCTATGGAGGGCCAGGAAGCCAGTGCTACCACAAGAATTGAGGTTGGATCCTAGGTTCGTGTACACCAAAAGGATGAAACTGTTTGGGGCATTGGGGTCTGCATTGGGGTCAAGGGTTGTGTGGTTGTCCAAATCAGTGCCTAGGTGGGATTCAGCGTGGGGGATGGCCGAGTTGTGGCCGGAAGTAGTGCAACAAGGGCTGACTGATATTGAGGGATAGAACTAGGAAATGTAGCATTTTTGTCAGACCAAGATTTAGGTCAAGATTCAGAAGGCTATGGAAGAGGCTGCTGTGGGCACTAGGGTAGAGGAGAGGGTGGACTGGGAGGCAAGATGGACTGTATGCGAGGAAGATCTCAAGCAGGTTACTACCCAGGCAACACTACAACATGCTAAGTTAGAAGAGGAGATTAGTAGGCGCCGATAGTTACAAAAAGATTCGGCTAGGGTAGTGCGTATCGATGAACTAAGGGTATAGATATGAGTCGAAAGGGAGTGGGAAGTTAGGTGAACCCAGGAAAGAGAGCGGATTGAGGCCACACAACTCTAGTAGCAGCTGGACCGAGCTTATGCAACTAATGCATGTATCTGATTTTGGGATGGGAGATGCCCATATGTTGTGCTGAACATTAATTGCAGTATGGCTTGGATGGCCTTACATCGACACATATTTCGCACTATGGCCAAGTTGCACCCAGATGGCAAGGGGGACAAGGCAGAGCGAGCCAGAAAAGAGGCAGAATTTAAACACTTTCAGGAGGCCACAGCCTTTGTGGATACTAAAAGACATAGGGAGATACTCCAGGCCATTCATTGCCAGGAATGCAGGAACTATGAATGCACAAGTCTCCCAAAAAGGCTCTTGGTGTTTTGGGGGTTTGGGGGTGGATGGGTCTGTTTGGCAGGCATTTTCAGGTTTTGATATAACTTTATTGCTGAGAGTTAAATTTTTGGGATAAGGGGATCCGTCGTTGTTTCTACATGTGGTTCATTTTGGGTCCCTAGGATGGTAGGGCCTAGGTTCTGAGGATGTCAGGGGCTTCCTAGTTTTCAGTTCTTTGCTGGATCCTGTGGACTGGTTTGTACATATTTTGCAATTTTAATATATTCTGACCATTTCTCCAAAAAAAAAACACCAATATTAATAGTGTCATCTAAGGTGTGAAGAGAATGCCAGTTTGTAATATTATTGAAAATGCAGTTTGGATACATTTTTGGAAAATTTTCATTCTTTTGTATATTTTATTTTTTGTTGAGAAGAAAATTCTTATATACTTGGTCACAGTGGATACAAGCAGTGCAAGTTTCTTGACAGGTAGTTTCATAGTGCATTGGTTATCTGTATGCATTTTTATGGTGCAAGGGTTTGAACTCTGTACCTGTATATGCTAGAAACTTAGCATGTGAGCCACCACTGTCTAGCTGATTATTACTTGCAGTGATGTATGCTTTTCTTGAAAGTTAATTCTTCAATATTTTGTGTTTTATAAGTATCCACCGTTTGTGAACATAGGAAAGACAATAATTTAAAATTGAAACAGAATTTCTTTATTACTTTCATTGGTAACCCTTAATATCTGTCAAACTTGTTTCAACTGTTTCTTTTTCAGCAGCTTGTTTTTATCTCAACCTAAATCATTAGATTTGACAGGTTGTGTAAACTTAGTAGGAGACATAGAAAACGAGATGCAAATATGACTCTAGTTAAATGATTGGCTGTGTTACCAGACAACTTCAAAGAGACCTAAATATTGTGCAAAGATATGTTACAAAAACGTGGAAAAATATCTATTTCAATGTTTCTGGAGTTGCAAATTCATTGACTTCTAATTTTGCAAGAGCATAGTAAATACTGATTTTATACTTTTGCTGTCAGTATTTTTACGTTGTGTTATTTGTTTTCCAACGAAAAGCAGGTTATGTGTCCTACATGCTTATGTACAGGAATGGAAATGGCAAGCGAGCATGATCCCCGGATAGATCCTTTTGATTAGAATGCAAGCTTTTGTAAATTTGTAATTTCATAATCGAAATTCTATATTGATTGTCTAAAACATGACCATTTCTTCATTAGAATGAATCTAATCATTACGTCATCAATGCCCATGTGTACAGTGATTGTCTAAAACATGACATTTCTTTTATTGTCATCTATATTGTTTCTGTAACAAGTCTTGTGACTTCATAGTTATAGACTGAATTTTAACGATATTTAACTTTCGAAGAGGATTGTTTGCTAGTTATTTATGATTTACGATGTATTTCATGCAAAACACATGCAACACGTATGACATTAGAAGACATGGTTTGTCTCTTCCAAATTTTTAGTAAAGTTGTGCAGTTATATTGGACAACTTTGTAAATGATGGCTAGGCGATAATTAGATTGATATTAAGTTAATGCTGACTGAATTATTTACTTCGTGAATCATAGTCATCTTCACTAGTTACTAGAGTCTTACACCATACCAAAGGAAACAGAGATTTAGGATTGGAAATAAAGATTTAACCAAATATAAATTACGACATATGCAAGGAAACGAAGATTTGGGAAAAGAAATAAAGGTTTGCCCAAATATCTGTTACAGATTATCAGCGGCAACAAGGCAGGCCTCACGTGTCAAGAGGGTAAGGGCAACAAAAATATGGAAAAAATGGCCTTGCTCTATTTTGGCTATACATGTCTCTTGGAGATGTCTACTATGACTTCTGCTTCTTTTGGGATAGACATTGTAATGATCCATCTTTCTTGAGTTTTCATTTTAAAGTTTGTGGCAACATGTGTGAGTCTACTTTGTTATGATAATGTGTGTGGATAGCATTGATTTATAGAACTATCTATAATTTTATGACTGTGATAAGTTGAGAATGTTGCTAATGCCCTTGTATTAATGATTGGTTGAATGACCAGTTATTCTTCTTTGTGATTGATCTAAATTGTGCTAATTTGTGTTGTGTATTGCTAGATGCAAAGTACTAAGTATGGCCTACCCATTTATTTAGCACATTTAATAGAATGAACAAAAGGAATGCTGAGTAGAAATGAAGTTGAAATGTTGTATTATTTATGAGATTGTTGCTATGTTTTTATTTTTTGTGTGTTGCATTACCTATGTGTATTGAAATGATTTCTTAAACTAATTAAAAGGTTTCTATGTGAAGTATATATATATATCAATGTGGGTATCTCATGTACTTGTTTTGGTGTTTATTTATATAAATTTTGGATATCTTAACTCTAAGAGCTATTGTGTGAATTCTAATTATCCAACAATTAGATTTGGAAAGAAAGAAGCAAAGATTTCTTTATGTTATGCTTCAAGAGTTGAAAGAGGTATGCTTCACTTAGTATGAATGATTCTTTTAAATATGCATACATATGCACATGTTACTTAGGAACTTGACTAATAAATCAAGTGGAACGAATTTGACCTATGAAGTAGAAATATTATGTATACTATAGTTGTATTATTTTAAATAATGAACATGTGGAGTATTATGTATGTTGTTGATGCATTGTTCTTTAGAGTTTTATTTGTAGAATATAAATATCCCCTCCATGGTTGTAAAAAGGTCATGTGATGACCTTTCAAGGCATTGTAAGACAATGCAATAATAAGTTATAAACATAAAATGGAAACTCTTGCATTGCTAATAACCTAAAAGAATTGATAACAAGAAACAACCCATCATCTTTTGAATTCAATCAAGAATTATGAAGAAATGAGAGAGGAAAGAATAAAAGGAGCAAAAAAAAAAAAAAAAAAAAAAAAAAAAAAAAAAAAAAAAAANAGAAAGTTTATGTGCATATTAAAGGAGTAGAGCTTAATCACAAGGGAGGTGGTTGGAAAGGAATAGTAGCAAAAGGAGTATGGTTGGAATAGCAAATGAACAACAACAAAAAAAAGATGATGGCTAAAAGAGAAGATCAACAACAACAAAGAAAGATTATAGCTGAAGCAACAAATGAACAAGAAGAAGAGAAGACTATTGCAACAAGGGAAGATTGTGGCTTTTATAGAAATCAACAAATAATAAGGAAACTTGAGCTGAGCAACAAGCCAATATTGTAATTAATTGTTCTTGGTAAGCAAAAAGGCAAAGATGAATCTTTCTCTTACTATGTGTGATGGATGCATTGGTTGATAATCTCAATATCTCAACTCTTGTGCTTTCTTTGCCTTGAATATCATTTTATATTAGAATCAACATTGACAAGATTTGTTGAGATTTTGGATTGTTGAATCCTTAGTTTTGTTGATGGATCTCTCCACTCGTCCTCTCCACTCTTAGGCCTAAATGACTTGAATGAGAGTTATTTCTATAGGGACCAATGATCCCTTATATGAGGATTGGTACCATTGGCAGAAAGTGAGAGTATCCTTGGGCTCATGTCTATTTTGTGATTTTTTGAAATTTATAAAATTGTTGAATTCTTGGTTTTTGGTTAGAAAAATGATTTGATGATCTATAATGCCTCACATTTGTGCCTTAGTACTTTATTAAATATTTAAACTTAAATTTGTTTTAAAACTTATATATGTTTATAGATATGCCTAATGCTTCTTAGTAATATGAAGACCTTTGTTTGGGTGACATAAGTAAGGTTATTATTTATTTCTAATTTATTATTTAAAGTTTAAGAAATATATATATATTATTAATGAATGAACATTTCAAAGTATAACATTATTTTAGAATAATATTAAAAAAGTTAACATGACGTGGATTCATTGTTTATTTTGATATTTAGTTAGAATTTTTAAAATTATTAAATATTTAATTAATTAAAATACATCAAAATTCAAAGGTGTTGGATCACACTCAAATTTGGTGGACCAACTCATTTTTACGCTTAGAGTATAGATCTACAATTAGCTTTTCAATTTGAGCTTTATATTTTGAGATTTTAATGTTCAATGATTAAAATATTACTTGGTTGGACCATATTTTCCTTAATTCAATTGAAATATTAATTTCTAGCATGGTAGCTATAGCATGTTTGTGCTTATTATGATAGGCTAAAAAAGTTTAGTATCAATGATTTTTACTCGATAAATTATAGGAAATGTGAAAAATACACCAAAGGCAAAAAATAAATTAGAAACCCTTGTAACATATAAACTAAAAAATGACTTAAAACAAAACAAAAAGCTGGGGCCATAAGAAAAGTCAATATGGGATGGTGATGTATGCCCTATGACATGCTTATGATGATATCTATTTTAGTTATATGCAAATTATCCACTTCATATTAATGGTTGGAAAAAGAACACAGGACTTATTTATTATGGGCCATGTGACTCTCTTGAGCTTTTTCAATTTTACATCTACTCCCTCATGAGAGCTTGCTTGTCCAAGTCAAGTAGCAATGATGCCATGAATAAAAAAAGGATTTTTGAAGTATGGGTTGTCTACTTCTTGTTCATTGTGTAAACTTTTGTGCACAAGTCTTTACCCAAGTCCTAGGGTCTTCTCCATCCTATAAATAGAGGGGTTGTTTGCTCTCATTTTTACTTTTGGCCAAGAAAGAAGATACTATGCTAGTTGGAGTGGTGAGAAGTTGAGGAGAGGAGAGGAAAAGTGGTTATTCCTTGCTTGTTCTTAGCCATCTTTTGGATAATCTTGTGTGTTCTTGTGGGCTCTTGGGAGTTGGATTTTGCTACTATTGTTGGAGGCTTTTTGGAACTGATTTTTGGGAATTGTTTGGTTGATTGAAGGGATTGTTTTCTCTAATTTTGTGAGGGGATTTTAGCACCACTTTGGACTTGAAATTTGAAGTGAACTTCTTGAGGCTATTGGTTAAACAATAACTGAAACTTGAGGTGTCTTCTCCCTCCCCAAATTGGTCAAGTTCAACTTTAAAGATGTGGATTCCAAACCCTTGTACAAATTTTTAGTAGGTGTTTGAAGTTGTATTAGCTTGGACAATTGAGGATCATTTCATGAAGGCATGTAGGATTTTTTGTGAGGTGTGAGCCATGCATGGAGTCTCTCATGTGGCTTGGATTTGATTTTTGGTATGCATGTTTTGAGTTTATGAGTTAGCATTTTCTTGTGTCATGTGCACTTGGTATTTCATGCTCTTGTGATCATTTTTGTTTTATAAAAGAAATGCCCCCCATCATTCTATCCAAAGTTGGTGATCTTTTGTGTGGGCTACAAGGGCTTAGTTCTTTAAGGTGCTTGATGATGTTAGCCCCCACCATTTTATCCAAACCTAGTGTTCTTCTTGTGTTGGCTATAAGATGTTGTAGGGTTGGAAAGATGTGGTGTAGCATAGTTGGATGGCGAAAGGGTCCATTGAGTACTCATTTTAATATTAAAAAAAAATAAAGCTATGCATATTGAGGATTTTGATGTATTTTGTTAAGTGCACATGTTTTGTTTTGTTGATCATTTTTGGATTAGTTTTGAGGGGTTTCTAAGAGAGTTGTCATGTCTTAAATCATTATTAAATGGTCCTTTGTTCAAGCCTACATTTCTCTCAATGTCAAAACATGAGAAGTTGGAAAATTTATTAATGAGTATTTCAAAGTTTGGAACCATGTTAATTAATCATGGTGTTCACATTTAGTGTATATGATATTTTATGATTGTTTCTCCTTTACATATTGCACATGAGCACATAATATTTTGTTTGTTTTCTACTCCATAAAATTAGAATTTTGATTCTTTAACAATGTTAGTATAGAGACTACCATTATTTTTCTTTTTGTTATTGTCTAGCATTTACTATTTTCTAATTTCTTAACCAATGGTAAAAATGGAAATGACCACAATCGCACATAGAATCTACCTCAGTTTCCTTTATTTTTTTTTTAAAAAGGATTTTAGAGATTATCTATTCTCTCTATTAGATTAGGAAATAAAAAGAAAATTGGATTGTTACTTTTATAATTAATTCTTTTTATAGTTGGTAATCTATTTCATATGATTCTCTCTTCCAAGTACTGCCATTACAGAGCTTGAAAGATACCTTAGGCTAAGAGGCAAAAAAGAAACAAAACAAAAATAAAAAAAACCTTATTAAATCCCAACTACCATGAGCTGTGTTGATTATAATCTGAGATTTATTTTTAGGCCCTTAATCTCCCCTAAACATAGATTTGATTGCTAAAAATTCAATCCCTAGTTTCACAATTTGTTTGCCTAATTTTGAATGCTTGAAAATGAAGGAAAACATTTGCTAATTATCCTATGAAAAAAAAAACCCTAAATTTTGTAAGTCTCTTCATTGTATGATGTGAGCTAGTTCTTATATGAGATTTAAAATACACTTGAGATGCATAGTTACTTTCATTTGTATGATGTGAATATTGCATCTTGGAAGGTTGGAGGTCTCCTTGGAGTAAGCATTTCATTACCTAAATGTTTGTACATTTTTTCATAATTAGATTTTCCTTTCATGCAAAGTGAATATGGTTTATTTATTTTTGCTATAATGGGCTAACCCATTCATTTATTAGCAATCATATTATTTTTTTTGTGCAAAAAAGAAATAAAGAAAGAATATATATATATATATATATATATGATCATGTATGTTTATTTGCTTTCCATAAAATCAACCTACATAAATTATGATTAGAAGCCCTTTGGACCCTAGGATAAGCAATTCACCTAAACTCACAGTTAGTAATTAGGTGGATGATGTATTTGTTTGGTGTGCATTGTGTGAAGCATGTAGTATTTTTAAGGATCATTAACTAATCACTCTAATAATAATATATTCATCCCCATACTTTGAATGGATGGGTTGCATTTTTTATTTATTTTGCATACACCATGCCTTGGATGTGGAGATAAGCATCACTATCCAACCCTACCCATACATATGCTTACTTCGGCTTAATATCCTAAGCAATTGGACTTAAGGGGATTGAGTTGCATAACACTGAAAGGTTTTCAATGATGTAGGTGCCATTCATAAGTGTGTACCCACCTTATGTACAATCCCTGGTCACCTA
This sequence comes from Gnetum montanum, assembly GCA_015680685.1. NCBI lineage: Eukaryota > Viridiplantae > Streptophyta > Gnetopsida > Gnetales > Gnetaceae > Gnetum > Gnetum montanum. The sequence continues at coordinate 101,115 of MNCI01020094.1, forward strand.
TCTTAGGGATGTATCAAGGTGTAATCCAAAAATGATGGTTGAGCTAAACTTTGTTCGTGTAGTTTAGAGCTTGAAGATAACCCAACTCATGGTTGGATGGTGACCAAATTCTTTGAGTTAGATGGTTCTCAATGTCGGAATGCAATGTCACATTACATGGGCAAAGTTGTTGAAACCTATATTTTTGATTCCCAACCATTGTTTGAAGCCTATTAGAGATTAAATGATCTTGTATGGTGGAAACATAGTGGAGGATTGGGATTACATCCAACCACATCTATTGCTGTTGCTTGTAAATAAAACTTGAAATAAGTGAGTCACACAAATATTTGATGTTTTCTAGCTTGGCAAGTGATGCAAAGTATTAGCAATCACCTTGGACAAAGCTAGTTTTAAAGGTATCATAGTGTTGCTAAAGATAGATGATATGCAATAGATGCATAAATCCTTAGGATAATAAGAAGTGGCAAGGTCTCATCCTATCAATAACTTATTAAGTCTAAGGAGGAAAGGAGGTACGTAGGCCTTGTAATCCTCCCATCATTATGAGTCACATTCTTATTAGTTGCTAATGTAAGTATGATTCCATGTTTTTAGAGGATTGGAAAAGAAAACAAATTATACTAATTTTTAGAGGGTGATTATTAGGGGTCGTACATGATCTCCTTGAATGCTTAATCCTTGGATTTGAATTTTGATTCTTATTTTTGTACCTTCTCAAGTTTGATTTTATTATCTTTTGATGAGTTTAATGGAGTGGGGGAAATCTAGGATGTTCATTTATAGTTATTAAATGTTAGTGATGTTAAATCATAGTTGTTAAATGTAGGTGATTTCTCTATTTTATATTATTGGTAAATTGGATACGTTGATTAAATGTTAGTGGTGTGCATTATATTATTTTAGGTTAGCAAAGTTGATTTAAAATGATTTTTATTGTGAGGATTGGTGAATGAAAATAAAATATTTTTATTATGCAATTGAATAGATTTATATATTTCTTGTGGCTAATTTCTAGATTAGACACATCTATTGATCAACAAAATATTATTTATTATTATGGTGTAAAAAAATCAATATCTAATTAGTAAATAAAGAGAAAATTAGACGTGTACATTATATCAAAGAAATATTACATAGATTTTTGTTGTCACTGTTTGGTTGTCATAATTTTTGTTATCAACAATGGTTGAACCAAAAATTGATTATTCATTATGATTTGTTGATTGATGCTAGATGTAGTTGTTTTAAATTCTTTTATTAGGAGTTTAGATAATTTGATTCGTAAACTACTAATTTATAAGATTCTTATGCTTCTTGTCTAGTTGTCTATGTGAACAAGTTTATTATTGTGTATAATTTAGTTTCTGATCTTTCTTGGTTGTTGAACCTTAGATATTGTATAATTGGAAATGATATTGTGAATAAATGTAAAGATTATGGTATTATTTTGTATTTCAACTTGTAGTTTTTAGAGTACATGAATACTATGTTTTCCTTAAGTTTGACTTCGTCATAACAGATTACATGTTGGCTATGCATAATTTAGGACTACTAAGTGAAGGGATTGAATTAATTGGCTCTTTTCTAAGCTAGGGGGTTGTGGATATGATTTTAAATTTTAGATGTTTTCACTTTTGTACTACACCTTAGATGCATAGTGTATTAAGAGATGTTAATTGTCATATTGGCATTCTCTTATTGCTAGATCCTTGAGCTATTTTTTGCATCATATAATTTTCTTTGTTATGTGTTCTTTTATTAATAATTTTCTATGTTGTTCTACATGCAAGTTGAGTTTCTAATAGTTGATAAACTTGTTGGTTAAAAAAAAACAGAGAAAAGTTTACCATTGCATTTTCAGCTAGTTTTTTGTGGGCTTCAAGTGTTAACTTTTGTTTCCTATATATAGGTGTTGTAGACATATTTGGGCACTATATATGTCTTAATTTAAATTATAGATGTCTTCAAAGACATCTATTATGTTTTTTTGAAACTCTAGATTAGATGTGTTGAAGAGAACTTTTATAGAGACATATTTGAAGCTAATAGAAGCCTACCATGTTTCTTTGCAAACTTCAAGAGGCCATAACTTCTTTGTTTATTGGATTTTTGAGTTGATCTTGAGCTTGTTTGAAAGATTTTGAAGAGATTTATTTGCTTGAAAAATTTGGCTTCAATTGGATGTCATTTGATTGGTAAAATTAAGCTAGAAATAATGTCTTTCAAATTAGTATGTACTTTTCTATTTGAGCTAAGAAATGAGAGGGATTCAATTACTAATCAAGGGTTCTATGTCTTGTACAAACATTCAAACTTCTATAACTTGAAATTAAGAAAATGATTCTCTAATTGAGACGTAGATTTGGAATTGATGATCTAGAGCTAAATGAAACATTCTTCCTCTATCATATTATTAATGAAAATAGTCATTTAAGTTCAAATTCAAATGTAAAATATTATTAAGTTAAGGCTTCAATAAGATCCCCAAGAATCCCCTTGAAACCCTTTTGAAACCCTTGTGAAATTGGTTTGAATAGGTTGTTTTGAATGTGAATTAAGATTGAAAATAGCTAGCTATAAACTTAGAGCATGGAATCCATATTATCTATTCAGATAAACATCAAACACAAAATATAGTTTGAGATATCAACATCAAACTATGTAAAAAAATTGTGAAATGTAAAATAGATTGTAAAATAAGAAATTTCATGGGGAAATTTTGTGAAATAGATTAAGAAATCAAAGTTAAACATTACATGAAATGAGAAATCATTATGAAAAAGGAAAAAAGAACGAGCTTTAAGAACTTTAACAACAAAGGACTTATTTTTAACTTCTATTCAATGAGAAAAATTGCAAAAATACGAGCTTCAATTCACCTCATATAAAATTCAAATGATAGAGGCATGGACTCTATTTATAGCTTTATGAGGAAGAGAACTTTGACAAAAGTTGCAAGAGGACACATGAGAAAATATTAATCCTCCTTTCCTCTTTTTGCCTTTGTGGTAGACTTAGAGTTTTAAACCTAAAGTAACTTCATGAAAGTTAACTTTTAACTCCTAAATGACTATTATAAATTTAAAATTAAAATAGCTCATGAAATATTGAAATTAAAGTAAGGGACAAACATCATGATAGAGGTGGCATCATAACGTGGACTAATTTGACTATAGGTACATTCCAAGGCATATAGTGAACATCATATATTAGAAGAATATGATGATGCCATGAGTGTGATTTGAATTGACAACCTCTTGTCTAACTAGATAATCAGCTAATCACTTGAACTACTTATGGTTGTCCATGCACTCTATTATAATGGTGAGCAAGGATACTTGCAACGTCATTGAGTCATTGCTATAAAAGCACTTTTGACATTTATCTTTTCAATAATTATGTGAGAATTGTTTTATAATAGAAAATTTAAATAATAAAAAGGTAAGTTGTGTACTATGACTTGAACTTGTATTTTATTTTTTTAAATATTATTGAAAATTAATTATCTACATCCATAGGATCTATCATACAAATTAGTTTATACAAATAAATTAGTAGTAAAATCTAAGTACAACATATGTATGTGATATATATTTTGAACACGTATTTTATATAATGACTTGGAACCACAACTGACATAACTTATACAAAGTTTTACTTGAGATTTACTATTTTCTTTTAAAGAAATCTATTTTGTAACATATTAATAGTATATTTTATTCATATTTGACCACTTTACTAAGCATAATCAACAAATTGTATCCTCATGTTGCACAGTGTTTTATCTTCTATTTTCAACTTAACTCTGGTTTGATTTCATTCTTACCTTACTAATTAGTGTTCACATGAATATAGGAACAACTACATGTAGATACTCTACTGTTGTTATTAATTCTATCTTTAATGTTTTGTCAATAAAATTGAAGCTTCCTTTGAATCTGTGCTTCATTTTGTTATTTATTCAAAATTTTCCTTTACCAATTTTCTAAGCCTTTTTTAAATTCAGTAATGCATATGAATTTTTAATACTCCATTTTTGCAGCCAATAACCTTTACTTTGCAATACTATCCTTGTTGCTAAGATTTTTGGATGATCTTTCTTGAGGTTTTATTGCTTTGATTATTATTCAAATAGAATGGTAAGAATTGATGAATTACCTACACTTCTAATGACAACAAATTTACTTGTAATAAAACTATTATATAATAAAAATTGAGTTGTGACCTTGAATTTATTCAATAAGAAAAATATTAAGTTAATTTAAGTGTTCAAAATACATAGATATTACATAAATATGTTGTTCTTAGTTTTAAATCATAAAATTCTTAAATATTCCTATAGATGATTTGTCACATCCCAAAATTTAACTTAAGAATTCCATGATTTAAATTACAAATAACTTGTGACTTAGTATGTGTGTTATCATAATGGTTATAAACTTAGAAAAGAGTCAAACATAAACATTATAAAACTTAAACCAAAAGTGCATGATACAAAAGAAAATTCACATAAGAGGACTTAAATTAATTTCATAAAAAAATTCATAATCTTAGAAGAATGATCATAGGTATCATTTGTACATCAATTACAATTCATCATGTTCATCAACATCTCAAATCTCAAAAGAAAATACAATTGAAATTAAGGAAAGAGGTTCTATTGATTAAGCTCCTAGCTCTTACCACCTAAATTTGCATATAAACATCATGTAATAAAGGTTAGAAACCTTATAGTAGAGCCAACCACATTGGTGCACCTAGAACAAGCTATAGGGTGGGATCACATGTTGCACAAAACATCATCCCAAGTATCATAATATTAGAATGCATATCCCTGCCAAATATTAACAACCATGATGTTAAATGGAATGTCAAGGAAATAGATTATTCATGATTACTCTAAAATTTTATTCTCCTCAAGGACTAGTTGGTTGAGCCTCAATTGACCTTGGATAAGGTCAATCCTAGAAGAAACCATTATGGTCTACCTATACCTTTCATTCTAAATCATGAAACCAAAGAATCTGCCATGTAAACAATCACAAGTGACGTGAGTGGGTCCTAGTGGTAAATTAATCCTGTCATAATGCTTGCCCATTGTCATAGCCTAGGAATAATTTTAGGTGACCTAGGTAAATTATAACAACCAATCTTACCCTCCATAATGCCTACCCATTGATACATAGACTTGGCAAAAGAAGGTATACTCATAGGCAATGTGGATCAAGTACTAGAGGCTAACCTAGAATCCCCATAATGCCTACTCATTGATCCCATTGAAATTCATTGTTAAGTAGTCAAACCATTAAAAAAATGCATAACTCTAGGTCAAAAGATCATAGGTGGTTCAAGGAGTACAAAAACAATGTATTTTTGTTGAAAAATGAATATCAAGAGTTGACCACAACTTGTGGTTAATAATGAAAGGTAAATGACAAGCTGTCAATGGGTTGTGGTGGAAGCCACAATACCACCATGAACTCTAATACTCATTTCCAAGTAGACCTACTAGATCATGACTCATATTTAGTGATGAGAACATTAATCCACTCTTGTAGTTAATTCTTATCCTAACTATGTCCTAGAGGTAGTAAGAGATATATATTTGTGTTTGACAGTTTGTCTGAAGTCATTTTTGATATAGGGACACCTCTTCTAATCCTCTTATTTTTTCCCTACATGTGTGTTTTGTAGGTTTCAAGCTCTGTGGAGATATCTTGGAGGAGTGGAGTCTTCTAAGAAGATGTCTTAGTTTAGTAGGAGACATCTTGGAATTAGAGGAGACATCTTGGAATTAGAGGAGACATCTTGCTTGCAGAGGAGATGTTGTAGGGGAGATGTCTCCTTAATAGAGGAGATATTGTGGGTACAAAACCTTGTGCAAAAGGAAACATCTCACCTAGGGAGGAGACATCTCCCAAAAATAGTAAAAATTTTAGTCGAAAGTGGTTTTTTTGCACGAGATGATCCATATGTCCAGGAAACTTCTGGAAAAACACTTGGGAGATGAAGGAAAAAGATAGAAACAACATGGGAACTCCAAGTTGAGCTTGTGAAACATTTCCCTAGGTTTTTACCTTATTTGTTAAATAAATGTATTGGTTTTTCATGCTTGTACAAAGTGGACAGAAAGTGAGAAAGTAGTCTTGCTGAGAGCTCTTGAGTTGAGAAGAGCTTGGCAAGACTATGATAGAGCACATGGAGTGAGTGTAGGTGTGATTGTAGCTCCATGATCAATGTGTGTGGATTGGCCTATATGTTCTTATCCCTTGTTTACTTCTCTAAACTGAGTCTCAGTCCTAGGTTATGGAAGATATTTTCCATTGGTTATGTCATACATTAAGAATAGTCATTATGTGATTATAAAGCCTCATGCTTTGTAGCATTTTTTGACTGTTTTGAGAGGTTTTAATGTTTTGTGGGTTTTGGGAACCTTGTTATAATTTTCTAATTGAATAACTAAAGATAGCTAGTTTTCTTGTATTTTGGAAAAATTAATTATCTTTTCATAATATCTTGATTTAGTATTTGAAGGTTATTAATTATTGGGGTAAACTTGCTCTAGCATTATTAGTATAAGATCTTGGGAGTTGTGTGTATATTATTGATTGGAATTAGTTGAGGATTTTGTGTAGTTTAGATGGCACCTAAGAAGAAATAGGTTTCGGCCTTGAATAAAGATATGGAGAGCATGAAGTCTACCTTCTAGATGATGGTTACTTCATTGGATGAAATTAGTGTAAGGGTAGACAGAAATATTGGTCTTAGTCATATCTAGACATGCGATGGTGAAGAGCATGCAAGTTTAAATGAAGAAGTTTCACAACCAGGTGGAGACGAAGTGAGTGATGAGAAAAGATAATCCAGCTATGGGAGAGTAGGAAGTCAACAACCAAGGATTTTCAAAGGAGGGAATCCTTTTCTTTAAATGAAAATTTCAAGGATTTTAATAGTGGTAAATACTTGTTCTCTAGGAAAGCTTGATAATAAGGATAAAGCAAGACTTGCTAGAATGTTTAGAAATGTTGCTAAACTTTCATACATTTAGTTGAAAACTTTCAATGATGTAGATGATACCAATGCTTTTGCAAGTTGGTTGAAGATACTTGAGAAGCATTTCGAGTTGGAAGAGGTACCAAATAACTTGAGGGTACCTATTGCTAAATCCAAACTAAAAGGTATAGCTTCTACTTGGTGGGAAAATGAGTCCTAAGATTATGAAACACAAAATGGTCAATCCATCAGAGATTAGCCTATGATGAAATATAGGTTAAAAAGAAAATTTGAAGAATCTCGTTAGAGATAAAAGACTATCATGAAGTTGGAATTTCTAAGGAAAGCTGATAAGGATGTCAATGAATTGTACATCAAATTTTGTGATCTATTCCATCAGGCTAAGGTAAACTATGAGGAGTATGAATAGGCTTTAATCTTTTTAGAAGGTCTCAAAATGATGTATCAGGAGGAGTTGTCTTTTGATAAGCCACAAACTCTTTATGAGACTTATTATTTGACACTCTAGGATGAAAAGAAATTAAGTGGATTTAGAAATAGGAGCAAAAAAACTTCCAAAAGGAGAAAGGATTCAAATCTAAAAAGGAATCCAAGTATAATTTTGAAGATAAGGATGACAACCATGACAAGACAAGTGAAAGAGGTAATGAAAAGGACAAAGTTAAGAAGGACCAAGGCAAATTAGCTAAGGGTCAAGACAACAGCTCATAAAAAATCTAGTGCTTCAAGTGTGGAGAATGGGAACACAAGTAATGGAAATGTTCACTTCACAAGGAAGCTAAGGACAAAGATGTGAAAACCATGGAGGTGGAGGAGACATCAAGCTAATCTCTTCAAAGAGGTAATCCTAATGCTCTAAAAACTAAGGATGTTTTTGAATTAAATTCTTGTGCATTCATGGGGAATGTGAATAGAGGAGATCATCCTAATAAGAAATTGTCATTTGAGATTAAGGATATATGTTTTCTTAGTGAGTAATGAAATCATGTTTTGATTGATGGGGAAGCCTAAGAAAATGTTATTTCATCTAGGGTAGTTGCTAGATTGGGTTTGGTAACTACTCCTCATCCTAGACCTTATAAAGTGCATTGGTTGTTTTGAGATTTTTTCCAAAAGATGAGGAAATATTGTATTTTGAAGCTTAAAATTGGAGGTTTTCATGATGTTGTAAAGTGTGATGTGCTTCTAATAGATTATGCTAATGTAATTCTTGTTAGACCTTTGAATTTTGACAATAGTGCTTAATTTGATGGAGTAAGAAATGTATGGACTGTAGCACGACATGATGGAATCCATGGATGGACTCCTATGATGCTATTTCTTAATGTTCCCTTAATCCTTTTAGGAAAGAGTAAATATATCAAGGAACATGATGAAATAGGTTTTGGTTTTGTTGTTATGATAATAGTTACTATTAACTAGGATTATGTGGTGCTTGAACTTCCTACAGGTGTACTAGGCTTAAAGGAGAAATTTTCCAAGGTGTTCAAGGAGAAAATTAGATGGATTGCCATAACTTAGAAATGTTATGAAAATAGTTATTATTAACTAGGATGATGTACTACTTGAAATTCCTACAGGTGTACTAGGCTTAAAGGAGAAATTTTCCAAGGTGTTCAAGGAGAAATTAGATGGATTGCCATCACTAAGAAATGTACAACATCAAATATATTTTATTCCCAGTGCTACCATTCCAAACGAGATGGCTTACCAAATATCACCAAATCAACAAGCTGAATTGCAAAGGCAAGTAGAAGAGTTACTTACAAATATTTTCATGAGGGAATCCATTTCACCTTGTGCAGTTTTAGCAATGCTAGTGCCAAAGAAGGATAGTGATGAATAGAGGATGTGCATTGATTCTAGAGTAGTGAACAAGATAACAATGAGGTACAGGTTTCCCATTCCAAGGATGAATGATATCCTTGATATCCTTACCAATCCTAAAATTTTTAGCAAAATTGATTTAAAAAGTGGGTACCATCAAATCAGAATTAGACATGATGATGAATGGAAGATAACTTTCAAGATACTAGATGGATTGTTTAAGTGGTTGGTGATGTCATTTGGGCTCATGAATACACCTACTATATTCATGAGGTTAATGCATGATGTATTGAAGGACTTGATTGGTAAGTACTGTATTTTCTTTGTTGATGATATTTTGGTATATAGCTCTAATGAGGAAGAGCACTTGGATTACTTGAGGATGCTGTGTATTAAGTTTGAGAAGGAATAATTGGTGATTAATATGAAAAAAAGTCATTTATTTAAGAGAGAAATCACATATTTAGGGTATGTGGTTTCTAAAAACTAAATTTAGATGGAAGCTACCAAGGTGAAGGCTATTAGAGGTTAGTCAACTCCTACGAATGTTAGGAAGGTAAGATCTTTACTTGGCTTACCAAGTTTTTATAGAAGGTTTATAAAAAATTTTAGTGATATTTCATGATCTATGTTTTCTTTATTGAACAAAAATAAAGATTTTAGGTGGGATAATGAAACCAAAAAAAGCTTTGAATTTTTGAAAGCAAAGATTACCAGTGAACCAATGCTTGCAATTCTAGATTTTTAGAAGCTTTCTTAGGTGGAGGTGGATGCAAGTGGACTTGCCATTGATGGGGTACTTTCATAAGAAGGTAGGCCTATTAATTTATTTTCAAAAAATTTGAATGAGTCAAGGAAAAAATATAGTGTATGTGAAAAGGAGTTATACACTATTCTTCAAGTAATCAAGCATTAGAGGCATTATTTGTTACCTAAGGGGTTCACTTTGATGATGGACCATAGAGCACTTCAATTTCTAAACTCGCAAAAGAAGTTGAGTGCAAAGCACATGAAGTGGGTTGCATAGTTGTAGGAGTTCACATTTATGTTGAATCATAAAAGTGGGAAAGCTAATGTGATAGTTGCTACATTGTCTATGATGCATGTGGTTAATTTTAGCATACCTCATGTTGAAGGTATGGGTGATTTTGCTTCTTTGTATGAGCATGATGATGATTTTGGGTAGGTTTGAAGAAGCCTAAAATAGTCATTGATGAGTAGGTAGACTAGTGCAGGGACTATCATATCCAAGATGAATTGTTATTTAAAAATAAAAAGGTATGTGTTCCTAATTATGATTTTTTTAAAAATATTTTATCTGAAAAGCATTGTAGTGGCATGACAAGTCACATGAGCAGGGATAAAACATTGGAGCTTGTGGGTAAATACTATTTTTGGCCTAGTATGACAACTGAATTTTTAAAATTTGTGAAGGAATGTTTGACTCATTAGAAGTTCAAGGAAGGCAAAGCAGTGGATGGACATTATATGCCTTTGCCAATTCCCAAGGATCCATGGAAAGTGTGTCTTAGATTTTGTGAGTGATATTCCAAAAACCAAAATTGGGAATGATGCAATTTTTATTATTGTAGACTAGTTCTCCAAGATGGCACACTTCATTTTGTGTAAGAAGATAAGTGATGCTTCTCATATTGCAAATTTATTTTTTTAGCATGTTTTGAAGTTGCATGGAGTTCCTTTGAATATTGTTAGTGACATGGACACTAAATTCACAAGTCACGTTTGTAGGTCACTTTGAAAAATTTTAGGGACAAAGTTAAATTTTTCTAATGCATGTTATCCATAATCTGATAGCCAAACAAAGGTGGTGAATAAATCCTTGCTAAACATATTAAGATGTTTGGGTGATAGTCAACCAAATAGATAGGAAAAATTATTGTGTTAGATTGAGTTTTTATACAGTAATGCTTTTCATGTTGCTATTGGCAAAAGTCCATTTGAGGTAAACTATGGATTTTATCCAAGGATGGTGAACACCTTGAAGAGCTTTGATGGTGAAGCTCAACTTAGTGCTGATATTGTGAAAGAGATGAGGAATCTCCTAGACAAGTAAAATCAAGTCTTGAGAAGAAGTTGAAGAGAAAGTCCTCAAAAAGAATGAGGGTAAATGAAAGTTAAATTTTGCTATTGGTGATTTGGTTGCACTTGAAGAAGAAGTAGTTGAGAGGTATCAACTTCTTTAAGTTGAAAGCTAAGAAGATGGGACCTTTCAAAATCAAGGCTAAGATTAATGATAATGCTTTTGAGATTACTTTACCAAAGGATGTTGGTATATCTTTTATGTTTAACGTTTCAAATCTTGTGCTCTATCATGAGCTAGTTGATGAGGAGATCATGCAAGGTAGCATTGATGAGTTGAAAGGGACTATTAATTAGTCCAACTCTATGACATAACAATCTTATTAAGGGGTACATTTGAGAGCTAAGACTTCTAATGGATTTTTGTCATGTAATTCATCAGTAGTGGAATAAGTTGGGTTACTTCTCTCTACTAGTTCATCTTCTCTGGTTTTTCAATGTGATGTTGATAATATAACATAAGCCTTTTTCCATTGACTAGGAATGTAGTTCAGGAATCATCAATAGGTGACATGAGAACGCTTCCATTATCATGGGGTTAGACAACTAAATAAGAACCTTCCCACGTAGTTGTTAATTTCCTTGAAAATTTATGTAATCTCATATTGTAGAGAAGAACTTTATCACCTATGGAAATGTGTTTTTTAAAGATGTTATTATCATGTAATGTCTTCATTTGTTTCTTTACAAATTTTTTCTTATCAAGAGCATGTAGCCTGATTTTGTCAAGTCTATGAAGTTGATTGATTTGAGAGGCTTGGTTCATGTCTTAATAAAAATTAAGTTATTGGGCTAATTGTAAAGATTAATATTTAAGTTCAACAGGTAATAGACATAACTTACCATAAACCAATTGATAATTTGAATATCCTAAACTTGGTTTATGGCTAATCCTATAAGCCCAACATGCATCTTGCAATATTTTAGGCCAATCCTTCCATTTAGTACATACAGTCTTTGTTGGATACCACAGGACTTAAGGATGATTGGCAACAAATATCTTATGTTGGATACCACAGGACTTAAGGAATTTTTTCATTATTTTATTTATAAAATGGATTTCTTGATCACTAATGATTGCCCATGAAGTTCCAAAGTATGTCTGATGCCCCTACGCTCAACCATATGAATATGAGCATTTCATGCATGATCCGGTCGAATTCCAAGGACTAAGTGCTTATGCGCCTTTGTGGAAAAAGGATGGGTTGGTTGATCGTTGTCTTTCCAAACTTACTTGTATGTCACAATTGTATGGTTAAGTAAGCTTGAGGCATATGATTTTTATATCTTTTATGTTTTTATGTCCTGCTGCTAATAAGGGGGGGGAGAGATATAACTAAGTGACTAATTTAACTTAACTAATCATTAACTAAATTCTAACTAATCATAACACCAACATTCATTCCCACTTGCCGTACACATCTTGAACCAGTGAAACACTACTGGGGTTACCAAATGGTAATTGTTACTAGGTTACCAAGCGTTACACACATGCTTGAAGTGGTCCTGTTGGATGTGCTTACTTAGGAGAGTTGTAGGGTGAGAGAGAATCATTAATTAACGAAGAAAACATTAAATAACATTAATTAACACTAATTAATCTATTCTAGATGCTGCAAGGTTTATCATAAAGTTCGTCTTTATTGTCGTACACAAGGTGTGCTTAGGTACACAATGCTCGAATAAAGATTTGTTCACTTTATGACTCATACTATGGGCACACAGAAATAATTCTAACTTTGGAAAGGAGAAAAGGCAAGAGTTTGGTTAAGGATCTAACTATCGAATGCAAAACCAAGTGCGCCTACCTCTTATTTATAGGCAAGGAGGTAGGTCCTGATATCGGGTATCCGACATCACATGGTAGGCTCCGATATCGTGGACCCGATATCGTGGATGTGATATTGCGCTCCCGATATCATGGTTCATCATACCCCCATGACTGAATGAAAAATCATCCTTGAGTTCCTTACAAAATATTGGAAAGGTATGGGATTATTGACTAATTGACAACTGATGGTGGAATGGGATGACAGACTCAACGTGCCTAGTGAACGGATCAATAAGCATATTACAACATTAGTGTTCATGATCATTATGGTGAACACTCGTACATAAATGACATCTAGGCCTTTATTTGGTAGCTTGAAGAGAAAAAGAGAGAAAGAAGATGAAGCGTGTTGCTGCCAATGCCAAGATTACGCCTTCTGTTGTTTATCCGTAGCCACGCCACCAAACTTGCTCCTTTCGTAAAAGCTCTAGTTCTGGTCCATCCTGAGTGATTCCTCCAAGCCCAGTCCATTGTTTGTATGATCATCATCTACACACACAACACAGTCACAAATGAGCAAGGATAGATAATCCACAATGCAATTGATACCTTGCCCTAATATGAAGTGCATTGGTTGAGTTGTGGTTATGGCAGAAACTAGTTCAGAGATTTATCACTGGTGACTACCCAAGGTGTAGGGGTTAGGTGAATAGTAGAATGGAAAAATTGAAAAATTTGTGCTAGGGCCCCCACAACTAAGAGCGAACCTTCGATAGCTATAAGATGAAAAAATATGAGGATCAAGAAAGATGAGAAAAATAACAATGGCAACGTCAATAAAATGGATGTCATGGATGGGGATGAAACAAGAAATGATGGATTGTAGGAAATTTTTAAGGAAAATAAGTTACCAATTGCATCAAAAAGGAATGCCAGTGGGTCCTCCCCAAAGAAAGCTTATGCCTTTTATGCCCTGACAAACCCACAAACCAAAGAGTCCATAGGCTTGAGGAATGTCATTTGAAAGCAAGAGTTAAAGACTTACCCACACAAATTCACCAAAGAAAAACAATGCATCAACCCAGAAATGGACTAATGATAAAGCCGACAATGAGGTGGAAAATGGAAAGGAAGATGGAGAGGAGAGAATGGAATGGAATCCCAAGAACAAGGTTATGTAAAGTCCCTTGTGTATTTCATGGTTAATATGATTGAGTAGAACTCATTCCAAATCCAGACTCAAACAAACCACATTTAGTGACCTTGCATCAATACACTTGGCCACTCCATCCTCTTGAAGCAACAAGAATGCTTCCACAAAGAGTGACCACCATCCCAAAGAGAGAGAGATGGAGAAGTAGGAAGTGAGAAAGGGCCTTAGTTAGAGGGGACCTTCAGGCATGAGTAACATGTCTTTCCAGTGTCATAACTAGTGCTTGTAGGCCATATTGCTTTATTATGTCTAAGTGGTGTGCTATGAATTCTTACTTTTTTTTGCATGAGAACCACACCATGCAAAGAATTATTTTTATTGACTCAGCTTCTTGATATTTGATTGATGGAAGAATGGCAAAAAATCCAAGAAAAAGCATCCAAGCACCCAAGAGATAACTAGCACAAATGCATCAAATCCCCTTGAAGTCACACCCTTTTCATCACTTGAATATTTCCTTGGTTTGAAAAATACCTAGCCACCAATTTATTAACAAGTTTGCTTAGAAAAAAGGGACTGTATAGTTCCAAGCCAAAGGAGATCATAGAGTTGTATGGATGAGTGGACGGTGTGGACTTATTTCCTGTTTTAGCAAAAGAACCATTCCTTAATATCAGCATCATAATTCAAAAGTAAAAACCAAACATTAGAAATCAATATGATATAATTCAATCCACCATCATGAGCACTTATTGGATGACAAATAAAAGTAAATTAAGCAAACAAAGAAATAGTAAAAATATGAACGATGGTGTAAAACAAAAATAAGAAAAGTTGGAAAAATGTGTAAAACAAAAATTCAAAAAAAACTGAGGGCCTAGAATAGTTGGCATAGATGGCCATCTCTCCCATGACTAATTTGGAAGGAGGAGATCCAAAATAGTGAGCAGGGTTATCCATCAACAGGGGTAGCATGTGTACTGGCTATCCTAAGCTCATGGAAAGTTTTGGTTTGTTGCACATTGAGCAACAGTTTCTTATTCAGGCTCTCAGGTTTATATATTGTCATGGATCTTGAAGGAAAAGCTACATATATAATATAAGGTCCTTTCCACAGTGTTTGAAATTTAGTACATTGTGTTACATGTGTGGGATTCTAGTAGAGAAACTTATCTCCTGATTGATATTTAACTTTCCTAATCCTTAGGTCATGACATTGTTTATTGAATGCCTTGTGCAATTTATTAGATGACAGGGTAGCTAGTTGGTTTTCATCTAGCAAGTTAAGGGTTACTAACCATTTTTTTTTGTGCTAAATTAAGGTCAAGGTTGAGGTCACATGTCGTGGATAGTGTACAAAGCTCAGTTTGAATGGGAAGCATTGTTAATTTATCGTACACTAACTCATAGGGAGAGTAGCTTGTAGGGAGTTTCCATGTGGAGTGGTATGCCCAAAGAGCATCATTTAGTTTAGTGCTCTAGTCTCACCTATACTTGCTAATAGTTCTTGTCAATATTTTCATAATCTCCCTATTGGTGACCTCTACTTGACCATTCGCTTGGGGGTGGTATGGTGTAGTCAATTTGTATTAGACCCCTAAGCATTGCATTAATTTCCAAAAAGTTGCACCTATGAAGTGTGTACCATTGTTTGAAATAAGTGCACATGGCACACCAAACCTATTCATGATTTTTTGTTGAAAAAATCATGCAACTGTAGATGATGTACAATCCTTAACAATAGCTGCTTCTTCCCATTTTGTTAGGTAATCAACAAAAATAATAATATAAGATTTTCCATTGGAGATTGGTGTAATCAGCCCCATGAAATCAATTCCCCAAATGTCAAAGGTTTCTAAAGGTTGGATCCATTGTTGCAGACCCTCCATTCTAGCAGTCATTCCCCCATCACATTAACAATGCTCACAAGATTGGATGAAATGATGGACATCCTGAAATAGTGTAGGCCAATAATATCCTGCAAGCAAGATCTTGATGGTTGTTCATCTCCCAGCATAATGACCCCCACAAGAACCCTCATGAGCATCTTGGAGAACTTGTAGTTGATCTATATTGGGAACACATCATCGAACCAAGCCATCAGGACACACTTTGTAAAGTTTCCCATTGATCTCCATAAAGTACTTGGCTCAGTGAAGAAACTATTGTTTATTCTTAAGGTTTAACTCTTGTGGTATTTGTTGGGTGAGGAGATAGGTAAGAATGATACTGTACTAGTTTGTCTCCATGGGTGATTGATTATTCACTACACGAGAAAAGAGGAATTCATCAGGGAAATAATTCGAAATTGAATACTCATCCTCTTTGTTGTTCCATCGCAACTAAGATAAATGATCAACAACTACGTTCTCGGTGCCTTTACGATCGATCATCGTAAGATCGAACTCTTGTAAGATTACAAGCCATCGTATAATATGAGGGCTTATGATTGGCTTTTTCATGAGGAACTAGATCACACTATGATCTGTATGTATATATACTTTATATCCTAATACATAGTGTCTAAATTTTTCTAGTGTAAACACTACAACCATTAATTATTTCTCTATTGTAGTGTAGTTAAGTTGTGCACCAATGATACTTCTACTTGCACAATGGATGTAATAAGGATGCTTTTGGTCATCTAACTATGTAAGTGTGGCTCCTAAGGCATAGTTGGATGTGTCATTCATGATGTGAAATGGTTTGGACCAGTCAAAAGCTTGTAGAATGGGTGTTTCTACTAGCTTGTTTTTTAGAAGTTGGAAAGCTAGTTCACATTCCTTGGTCCATTCGAAAGGTATGTACTTTTTTTTTAATTATACCAATGGTTTGGAAACCTTTAAAAAGTTCTCAATAAATCTCCTATAGTAGCCAGTGTGTCTAAGAAATGATCGAATATCTTTGATAGTTTTCGGTTGACAAGTAATTCCTTGGATAACTTTGATTTTCTAGGGGTCTACCTCTATCCCTGTGTCTAAGATTTTGTGCCCTAGTACTACACCTTCTTGGACCATCAAATGGCTTTTCTACTAGTTGATCCTCAAATTGGTTTCTGCACATATTTTTAACACCTTCTCTAATTGGTCCAAGGCTTGGTCAAAGTTTGTTTCATAAGTGAAGAAGTCTTCCATAAAGACCTCTACACCATTTCCTATTTTCTGTTGGAATATGCTTAGAACTAATTGTTGAAACGTTGCAGGGGCATTACACAAGCCAAACGATGTTTATTTGTATGCAAATGTTCCCCAAGGACTAGTGATATAGTCTTGGCTTGGTCTTCTGGGGTTATTTATATTTGGTTATATCTACTATATCTATCCAAAAAACTATAATAGTGATGCCCTGTGATGGTGTCTAAGACTTGGTCAAAAAATGGCAACAGAAAGTGATCCTTGAATGTTGCTATATTTAGTAGCCTAAAATCTATGCACACCCTCCATTTGCCTCCCGTTTTAGGCACAATAACTAAGGGGCTAACCCATTCACTATCATCAATGGGGCATATGAACTCAGCTTTGAGAAGTTGTTCAATTTCTTTCTTAACTACTTGCTTCAGCTTTGGGTTCAATTGCCTCTGTGGTTGTCTTCGAGGCTTCATGGAAGAGTCGATGTAAATCCTATGTTGGCATATCCTAGGATCTATTCTAGTTAATTCAGGATATGACCAAGTGAAGGATTTTGACCATTTATTTATTACCTTTAGCAGTCTCTCTTTTTGTTACAGAGAAATCTTAGTGTTAATAATTACCGATTTTCCATTTTTAAGGAACATGTATTCCATACCGGTGGGCAATGGTTTCAACTTGAGGGGTTCCTGCTTAAATTTCTTAGGGATTTTCAGCTTCCCACAATTGATATTTTCAAGGTTAAGACTTGGAAGTTGGCATTGGACTTACTCTAATGCGTCTATGTTATCAATGTAAGTGCAAGTCAAACCCTTAGTTGGTTCCATGCATATGATTGAACTACTTTTGTAATCAGTTGTTAGCCACTGGGTGCCTTCCTATCGTGTGGCTGCTGCATATAGCCATCTTTATATGTTACACTGATTGCATGTAGGCAATGTTAAAATTTTCATAACCCATGACCTCTGCACACAATTACACCCTGTTTCATTGTATGCGATGCATGGAACTTTCTTCTTCTTGATCTTTCCAAATGTGTTTTTCTTTGATAATTCCAAGGAAAGATCATAGATTCCAAGGTGTGCATCGATGGTGCTTTGCCATGCCCTTCCCATTATGATTGGGAAGTCCCCCTTACTGTTGTTCACCTGAATCACTAGGAAGTCAGCTAGGTACAACCACTCACAAACAGTGGTAAAAATGTCCTCCACTAGTTCCAACGGGATAGTGATGGACTAGTCAGCCAACTCTAAATGAATGTTACTATTTTTGAGTGAAGGTAGGTTCCAAGCCTTGTACATTTCTTGAGAAATTAAGTTGACATCGAAACCTGAATCCAAAAGAGCCTTGCATGGTTCATTTCCAGTGATTTATAAATATATCAAAGGACTTCTAAGATCAGAGAATTTCTTGGGAAGATGGCCAGCTTTGATCCAATCAATGATGACATGTGTTAGCATGATTGTATGCGTTGAGTGTGGTGGTTGGATTGAAGGAGGCTCCAAAGTTTTTATGGATACTGAGGCATCTAAGGAATCAGTTGCTTGTGATTGCAAGGGCTTGGTTGGACTGTTGCTTCTAAAGAAAGGTATTTTCTTCATGCAGTTGTCAGCACCAATAGTAGGTTAAGAGTTAATAGCCCTTGTGGCATTACGTTGTTGTGGCTAGGTAGGGATTTCACCTTGCATAGCTAGAACATATGGTAATGGAGCTATTGGTGGAAGAGATGTAGCCGGATGAGAAGGATGGTATGTTTATGGAACATCACCCCTAGGAGAAGGAGTCCTATAATACTCACAAGCCTGGTAGTGAGGTTGAGGAGTAACGTGACCAGTAGAGTCATGTGGAGAGATTGGCTACTACACATAATATCCATACGGGTCAGGTTGCTGGTAAGGATACTATTGCCTTGGTGATGGCATTCCCCATGATTGTGGATGCTGCCATTGTTGATATTGCTCGATTGGTTGTGGTGGAGTTCCACTGGGATAATACGTTAAGGGTTGGTGAAACTACCATGGGTTACTTTGAGGATAAGGTAACCTTTGGGGTGTTTGCCTTTTGTTTAATCATGGGTTGAGTGCATGCACCCCAGACTCTTGCATATGTGAGATTATAGGGCAACATCCCTTAGGATGGTCATATTGACATATCTCACATTTGCTATCATTATCTATTTTCAAATCCACAACCTCTTTAATGATTGAAACTTTGCCCTTACCCTTGCTACATGCATGTTCAGCTTCTCTCTTTTTTCTTTTCTCACTACCTTACTCTCTAGACTCCTCTACTATTTTAAGAACAGTTTAAAATATATTTTCTAGGGAATCCCACATTTGGTCTACCTTTGCCGATACTTCTGATGTCAAATTTTGGATAGGCAAAGTTTCCCACACTTGGGAGTACGTTTGGTACTTATCATTGAAAAATTCTAACATGGTACTCCACCTACGAATGGATTCTGGTTCTAATAACTAGTACCAATTTTCTGCTTCTTTAACTAGTGTCTACAGGAACAGCTTAAGTTTTTGCCATTTTTTTCTATGTTTTGTAAGGCACACGCATCATGGAATGCTTGTAAGTGATTCTGAGGATTAGTGTTGTATCCCCCTTCAAATCATGGGATGTTGTTCATATCTAATCTCTTGATCCTACTATTTTTCTTGTGCCTTGTTGGAATTCTAATAGCCTCAGTTATGTCTAGGATACTTCAAGTAGTGAGTAGGGGTTCATCATGATTGTCTCATCCATGGCATCTATGATGCCTATGTTGTTCCCTAATCTCCCTTTTTCTATGTTGTGATTATCTAGAGTGCCCTCATCCCCTTTCCTGGCTATTTCACTTATGACTTCCACTTTGCCTACCTCTATTCCCATGGTCTTTTTCTTTATGACTGTGTTCGGATACTGAACGAGAGGGTGAAGGAGATGATGAAGGTGAAGAATAAGGAGAACTGTCACCATGACGATGTCTACTACGTTCTCTTCGGCAGTCTTAGCCTAGATCATGATTGTGATCAAAATGTCCACCTTTATCATGTGTCCATGTCCCTTTTTTAGACCCTTTGTGCCTATGGGTATCAGAATCTAGGCTATGAATAGTGGAATGAAGATTCTGATACACAACCCCTTCTTCAAAGTCAAGGGGAGGAACATCATTGTGTGGGTGACTACCTGAGGCAGGTTCACCACCCTTATTTTCACTTAAGACATGTGGGACATCCTGGGATCACTTACCTTTTAAAGTCTTATGATGTCTCTCCTGTTGCAAGTCCCTTTGATGTTGTGCCTCCATGGGATGGTATTCTCTCGAGTCATGGTCTTGTACAACATATTCTGCATGTAAGTGTGGAATAACAATTCATGTGAGAGCACGAAGAAGCATGATTGGGACTAAACAATCGGGAGGTAACACTATGTTACCTTCTAAGTCTCGCCAACTCATTGGGATGAATATATACCACTCAAAACTGTTAAGGAACTGGAGGATTAACGTCATGTATATTACGTCGTCAATTGTTTCTTGTTTTAGACCTAGGCGATGAGGCGCTTTCCTATGAAGAAGGAGACATACTTTTCTATTCAATGTGCAATGTATTCTTTTTTTTGTTTCCTCAACAAACCCTAAGGGTTCGTTCCAATGATGTGAATGATTTCCTAAGTTCTAATTAGTGCATAAACAACTAAGTCCCCAACAATGGCACCAATGATGAGTGGTGAGGTACCCCTTCACTCAACCATACGAATACAAGCATTTCACACATGATCTAGTCAAATTTCAAGGACTAAGTGCTTATGCACCTTTGTGGAACAAGGATGGGTTGTTTGATCATTGTCTTCCCAAATTTACTTGTATGTCATGATTGTATGGTTAAGTAAGCTTGAGGCATATGATTTTTATATCTTTTATGTTTTTATGTCCTGCTACTAATAAGGGGAGAGAGAGAGAGAGAGAGAGAGAGAGAGAGAGAGAGATAGATACCTAAGTGATTAATTTAACTTAACTACTCATTAACTAAATTCTAACTAATCCTAACACCAACATCCATTCCCACTTACCGTACACATCCTAAACTAGTGCAACACTGTTGGGGTTACCAAACGCTAATTGTTATTGGGTTATCAAGCATTATACACATGCTCGAAGCGGTCCTATTGGGTGTGCTTACTTAGGAGAGTTGTAGGATGAGAGAGAATCATTAATTAACTAAGAAATCATTTAATAACATTAATTAACACTAATTAATCTATTCTGGATGCTGCAAGGTTTATCATAAAGTTCATCTTTATTGCCATACACAAGGTGTGCTCAGGTACACAATGCTTGAATAAAGATTCGTTCACCTTATGATTACTACTGCGGGCATGCAGAACTAATTCTAACTTTGGAAATGAGAAAAGGCAAGACTTTTGCTAAGGGTCTAACTATCAAATGCAAAACCAAGCACACTTGCCTCTTATTTATAGGCAAGGAAGTAGGTCCTAATATTGGGTATTTGACATCGCATGGTAGGCTTCAATATTGTGGACTTGATATCACGATTCATCAATGTCAAAATATTTTCTCTAAGAAATGCTACAACTACCTTAACATTATTTGTTGGGGTGGCTTTTTCTTTTACCCATTTGGTGACATAGTTGATATAGACCAAAATGTATTGACATCCATTAGATGGTGGAAATGATCCTTAAAATTCTATACCCCATACATCAAATGGTTATGCTATTAAAATTGGTTTTAAGGGCATTTCATGTTTTTTTTGTTATGGATCTCATTCATTGACATTTATCACATTCTTTGACATACTTATATGCATATTTAAAAATTGAGGGCCAATAAAATCCACTTTGAAGGATTTTGATAGCTATACGTTTGCTATCAAAGTGGCCACCCCCAAAATCATCATGACACATTTGTATAATTTCTTGTTGTTTATTCTCAACCACATATCTTCTTACTATGTTATCTTTACATATTCGATAGAGATACAGTCTACTCCAAACGTACCTAGATATGGTGTGTAAGAAAGATTTCTTTTCTTCCTTAAACTAATTGGTAGGATTTTTCATAGTGGCTAGATAATTGGCTATACTAGCAAACCAAAGATTCTTTATTGTAGGAAAAAGTTGTTCATCAGGAAATTCATTATGAAAGATTCCTTGTGTTCGATTCTCATTGGTAGTTTCTAGCCTTGAAATATTATTTACTATAACATTTTCCCTATATCTTTTGTCTCGAATATTAAGGTCAAATTTTTGGTATAATAAGCACCATCACATTATTCTTGCATTTTCTATTTTCTTAATAGTAAAGAATTTAATGGTTGAATGATTAGTCTATACTCTAGTTTTATGTCATATTAAATAATGTCTAAATTTATCTAGAGCATATACAATAGATAATAATTATTTTTCTATAGTTGTATAATTTACTTGGGCTTGATTTAGCCTTTTGGACACATAATAAATCACTCATGATTTATTGCCAATGTATTGTCCTAAAACTACCCCTATTGCTATGTCACTAGCATCACACATCAAATCAAATGGGAAATCCCAATTAGGTACATTTAATATAGGGGTTGTGGTTACTCATTTTTTCAATTCTAAGAATGCTTCTTGACAGTCATTAGTCCAAACAAATGAAACATCTTTTTCTGAGAGCATGTATAATGGCTTAGCAATTTTCGAAAAGTCTTTGATAAACCTCATATAATACCCAGCATGTCCTAGAAAAGATCAAAGAGTCTTTAAATTAGTTGGAGCTGGAAGTGTAGATATGACTCTTACTTTCTCTTCATCCATCCTTATCCCATTTTTAGAAATAACATGTGCTACTTGTAACCATCAAGTGACTCTTTTCAAAACTTAATTTTAAATTTTATCAATACATCTATCTAAGACATGTTCGAGATGTTGCAAGGTTTCATCATAAGTATTCCCATAGACTGAAAAATCATCCATAAAAAATTCAACATAATCTTCTAACATATTAGAAAATATTGAGATCATGGCTTTTGGAAAGTACCTGGTGCATTACAAAGGCCAAAAGGCATTCACATGTAGGCAAAACTTCCATAAGAATATGTAAAGTTAGTTTATGCTTGACTTTAGGGGAAATGTTTACTTGATTGTAACCACTAAATCCATCCAAGAAACAATAATATTCATGTCCTAATTCCTCTAGAATTTGATCTATATAAGGTAATGGAAAATTTTCTTTCTTTGTATTTTGGTTCAACCTTCTATAATCTACACAAACTCTCCATTTTCCACCCTTTTTTGGAGCTACAATAATGGGGTTTATCCACTCACTATCAACTATCGGATAAATAATCCCTTCTTACCAAAGTTTTAAAATTTCATCTCTAATAATTTTTTTAAAGGTTGGATTAATTCATCTTGGGAGAATTATTATTGGTTTTACATTGTCCTCTAAATAGATATGATGTTGGTAGATGTTGGGTGAAATTCTTGGGTGAATGTCCTCATAACTCATTGCAAATGCCTCAGACTTTCTATGCAAAACTTCTAATAATTTTCTTTCTTGCTCATTAATAAGTTGGAAATTTATTATTAACAGTTTATTATGTTCTAGGAAAACATACTTAAGTGTACTATGTAGTTCTCTAAGATCCAAGGAGCCTTTATTTGTTGGTTGAATTATTTCTCCAATATTCGTTGAGCCCAAATTCAAAATCTGGTCAAGGAGATCTTGTTGTTTTTTAGTTAAGGGGTCTAAAAGTTCTTCCTCAAAATTATTCAACACTAAGGTTTTCCTATCTTATGTCATTGCTAAAGTGGGTAGAGTGTAGAGCATTCTTGATTCCTTCTAGTCTATATTTAAGCAATCTTATTTTACCTTATCATATATATTTAATGTAAAAGTAAGATTAGCAAGAGAAATTTGAAGTTGCCTTGATCTACAATTAATTACCACATCAATTGTAGCTAACCAAGGTCTACCTAATATAATAGGGAAAAAATTAGGATCTTTTACTTCCAAAACAACAAATTCAATTGGCTATTTTCCTTTTTCTACCTCATTTATCAAGTCCTCTACTATTGTTATTGATTTAACATTTTATCCATCAACCAATGATATTGTCATGTTTACTCCTTTAATATCCTCTACATCAAGTGACCTAGCCATTTCAAGAGGCATAATATTAATACTAGCTCCTAAATCCAATAGGGCATTCCTAATTACTCATCCATTTATTTTAATTGGAATGGTAGGCACTCCTGGATATTAGTATTTAGGATTTCATGACTTTTTATAAGTTGAGAAAGATTATCAACCAAATAAATTGGTTTAGGAAATTTTTTCCTTTCTTCTCCTACTGCATAATTTCATTAAGTATTTAGCATAAAGAGATGTGTCTTTTATTGCTTGTTCCAAAGGAATATGCAAATAAAATTCACTAAACATTTTTTTCAAGTTGGGATTTAGTTGTGAAATCCTCTTGTAATCATTTAGGGAAATGTGGTAAAATTGATTATCTAGAGAATAGTGATTGTTCTCTTTCCCTAGTTGGTTGATCTTCATCATTTAATACTTGTGGGTAAACTTCTTCTTGTTTCCCTACCTCCTAAAATCTCACATTCTTTTGGGGTTTAGGTTCAACTATTTTTCCACTTCTTGTAGTGATGGAATGTAACTACTCCTTTCCCTTCCTTTGAGACATAGGATTAGGTTTAGGCTATGATGGTAATTTATTTTTAGTTAAGTCTTAAAATCTTCTCCTTGTCTCACTTATGAACTGTCTAATTTCTTCTATGAAGGAAGACTTTGGGTAAGCTTATCCAAGTGTTCATTAGTGGGATTCTTAAATGACCTAAAATTAATTTGAGGATATTTTTGTGGGTAAAATAGTCATTTAGGAAAGTTCATTGTTGGTTGGTGCTTATATTGTTGAAAATTCTTTATTGACTCTTGTATTTCCTCTTGACAATATAAAAAGGTTGGGCAAGTTGTATGGTCATGTTGGGAACTACCAAAAATGTTGCATATTTCACTTTGGATTCCATGAGCTTGTTTCTTAATCAATCATGTCAACTCATCCACTTTTTTATTCAACTATTCTATTTTTTGGGTCATGGCTTGCATAATATTTGGTTTCAACTAATGTTTACTTTGATCTACTAATGAATCTATGATTCTCTAGCCATCTTGTGATGTCACATTTAAAATATTTCCTCCACATGCAAAGTCAACATTTTTCCTACAATAAGGTAATAAGCCTTCTACAAAGATTTGAGTTAATTGATGGGCTAGAAATCCATGGTTTGTATTCTTTAAACATAATCCTTTAAATCTATCAAAGGTACTCTCATAGTCTTCATCCAAATGTTGCATAAAACTCATTAATTGCTTCCTCAATGAATACAACCTATCATTAGAAATAAATCTTTGTGAAAAAGCATTCTTAAATTCATCCCATGAAGTAATTTTTGTTCTAAGGGTTCATAGCTAAAAATTAGCTTTGTCCTCCAAGGTTGATTTAAAGGCAATCATCTTAGTTCTATTCCCACTTTGACGTGCTAACATGGCTAACATGGTTTTAAATTCTCTTATGTGAGTAATTGAATCCTCATCATTTTTCCCTTTAAAGATAGCTAATAAGTAAATGTTTTTGACCTCTACATCCATTCCTTGTGGAAAAACAAATTAGCCTTGAAATATAATGGATGTTCTTTGATTCAATAACTCTCCAAGGATTTGTCCTAGGTAAGGTTGGCCAATTGGAACATTGGAACTCAAACTACCAAAGGAAAGAGGAATTGAACCTAAGGTAAATGGGGAAGGTGTATGATGTGAAGATGATGTCATCATATAAGTAGAGGTTACTATTGGGATTATTATAGGACTTGTTAGTGAGGTTACTATTGGTGGTGGAGTTTGTAAATTCAAAGTACTTACTAGTTGGGTAGTTCCTCTAATTATGGTTACATAAGTTGATATTGGGATAGTATTTAGATTTTGAAATCTTGCCCCTATAGTTGAACTCATGGTTGATGTTGTGGTAGTTGATATATCAAATAGAGGATTAACATATATGGAAAAATTATATTGTGTTTTTTCTT
Source organism: Gnetum montanum (assembly GCA_015680685.1). Lineage (NCBI taxonomy): Eukaryota > Viridiplantae > Streptophyta > Gnetopsida > Gnetales > Gnetaceae > Gnetum > Gnetum montanum. The sequence goes on from MNCI01020094.1 coordinate 127,198, forward strand.
TTGAATTTTTCTTTGTTAAAGGGGAAGAATAATTAGAACTTGATTGTATTGGTTCCTCTTGGTTTTGTTTTTGATTAATTTGTGTACAATTGTAAATACGAAGAGTGATCCTATAAGGTTGAATTCTTGTTGGTTTCTTTGGTTGCTTTGTTGATTTCATTTAACAACACTCTTTGTTGGCACATTCATGGGCTACCATTCCTAATATTTTACAAACTAATTTTATAACTTCTACTATCATGTCTCTAAGTGCAACTTTTTAAATAATTTCAACTAGTTGTATGATAAGAGGACTTGATTCCTAAGGATTTTCCTTATTTTTAGATTTTTTAATACAAGAAAAACAAGTAAAAAAACCATTTTTCAAATTACTTAAATGAAAGAAATAAAATAAAATATAATTGAAATATAAAATTATAAAATGAAATTAAAGCATACAAAACCCTTGATGATGATTAACTCTATTGGCCTCCTCAACAATGGTGCCAAATTGATGAGCCAGGAAAAATTCGATGCTAGATTACTTTAATAATTATCTTTGTTGCATGAATTGTCACTTGATTTGTGACTAACTCACGAATAGTATCTGTGGAGGAAATTGTTCAAAGTTAAAAAGATCATCAATACATCAAATAATTAGAATTGAATCCAGTAAAATTCCACACTTATGACTGTCACTCATAAGTAAAAACATGAATTTTCATCCTAACTTCTAATCTTAAGTTCAAGAATGAAAATTAATAATTAAATCAAATTAAAATTAGGAATATAAATAGAGATTTCAAGGATCACAAGGGAGACTTCACCTAATTTGCAATTCTACCTTGCTATCTTCATAATGAAGCAACCTTAACATCTCTACAATGGACTCCAATAGTGACCATAAGGATAAAAAAAATCCTCTCTTAATTATTTTCAAGGAAAATTAAGTTCAACTTGATGTGGGTTTGCTTGGGTATTGATTCCTCTTCTTCATCTCTCCCATACAAAGTTGAATGTCTTATTAATACTTTAACAATTTTTTAAAACAATCATTTTAATAATAGATGGCTATTGAAGAATCAGATACCAATCCATTATTTTTGGTACAAACTGTCAAATTTGGCATCCCTGATATCATGGAATCTAATGAAAATGACGTAAGCGGCATTGTAGGATTAGAGTTTGTTGTAATTCCATGGGTTTTTTGTGAATTATTATTATTGGTTGCTTGTGCTTATGCATGATGCTTCATGTAGGCATTGATCTTCCCTGGATATTCCATAGAAAGATGGCTAGTTGGCTCTACTATTAGAGAGGCTCTTAATGGTGAATTTTCTTGTTGCCCACGTGCCAAAAAATGGTGCTAAGCATGATGGTGCATACTGTGGGACAAGAGCTCTACTAACGCCTCCAACATCACAACAAAAGGACAAGTATTACATTGGTGGTATAGACTTGGGTTGAGCAACAACACTCTCAATGACTTGACTTTTACCATTTCTTTCCAACACTTGTCTAGCAACGTTTTTGCATACGTGTAGCCCATCACACAAAGTGACTTAAGATTACATAAGTTGTTGCTCAACTCTTCCAAGGAAGAGAAACCCCACAAATATAACTCCATTAAGCATGGAAGTGTTTCAAATCCTTGTGAAAGTCATCTCATATTTTTACAATATAAGCATAGGATTTGAAGGAATTGCAAGTGTCCAATGCTCTCAGGTAGTTTGTACCATACATGGCACCCCTAGATAGTGAGCTCTTGGATGTTTAAGACATCAAACTCCATCGGTGTTGACACCTCTACTCTTGTAGCCCACTCTAATTTCATAGCCAATGTCCTTAAGTTTTTTATGCTTCCAATGTTTGTGAAGGTAGAGCTACTCAAATCCTATCTTTTAGAAACATACAAACTTTAGACACTTTGAGGAATCATATGCCAGCTCACATCCTTCAACTTTTTGATCCTTGGAATATCCATTACTTTGAGGTAAGGCTTTTGAAAAAAGGTTGTCATTCCTTGGTAGTATAGTAGTTTATTAAATAAGGCTAATCCATGAATAGCATATAACTCTACCCATTGGACTAACAACATTCATAAGGTGTCTACCAACACATGCATGTTGCTCATATCAAACATGGAATTCAACCAAATTCCCTTAATGGAAGGTCTCTCATGTCTTTGGCTCCATACTTTGAGCTCCTCTTCAAAGTTTTCCCTTGCTATTTCATCACTTATAACCCTATACATATGGATTGACTTGGAGAAAATGTAATGCTTCATAGGGCATGCTGCATGACACCTCATTATGTCCTCTAATAAATAGATAAGGCCTTAACTTTGTATATTTATCAATTCATTCTCTTCTAGCACATGTCCTACATGCTTGTCATGTAGATCATTCCAATTGAGAAAAAGGCACATGATTTCAACATCTCTAGATTCCCAAGTGAGTGGATCTTGCAAGATGAAATTTAACATGTTTTTCCATTTGCATCCCCTTCTAGGTATGCACATTCATCCAAAAGTTGTTGTAGTATAGAACATGGACATGTTTCAGCAGAAGAAGAAGAAATGTATTTAGCCATAAGAATGATCCATTTCAAAATGCCTTTCAATTATGTTGTGCATTAGTTGTGGAACATGGTGCTATTGATCCTCCTCTGTTGTTAAGGGATTTTCCTTGATATTCCCATAAATAGCATAATCCATGATTGATCTCCCTGTTTCTTCTAATTCCTCTACTATTTTCCAAGTGAAGGTCATTACACTCCTTTTCTACAATAAAACCTCTTGTTGTTGCTGTTGCATGGTTTCTTGAGATGATATCATTACATAGTTATAAATGAAGTTTTCATTCAACACCTTGGCACATTATCTCCACATGGATTCCATGTCTCTTGTCATCATCATAATCCTTTTCTTGTCACTTTTATGCCTTTTCATGAGGATAGTTAATCATCATAATAATAATCTTTGTTGTGTTTTTCTACTACCAAGCCAATGGATTCAAATGTTTTCGAGTCACAAAGCCACTCCCAGAGCCTCTCATTACTTGTATTAGTGACGTTGGTCCCCCACATGACCACGAGCTCCACACGGTCATGGTCAGGGAATGTCATGTGGTGGCAGTAATAGAAGTTGCATCCCATACAAGTAGTAGATGAAGCTCATGTAGTGCTATATACAGTAACGAGTGCTATTTTTCCTTAATTATAAATATGTATAATATCTATATAGTTTACATATAAACCTAGTTAAACTACCAATATAAAAACTAGTCATAATCATACTATAATTATATCAACTACAGCCTACAATACAATAAACTAAAATAGACACTAATCAAACACTAATCAAAAAATTAACAATATGTAATAAAAATGAAATCAATTAAAATACATGATTTTTATAATGATGCTTATTTAAAAACTAAATCAATTTATGGTTTAACATGTTGTTGAGAAAAATTGAAATAGAACTTAAGAGTTAGTATCAGAGCCTTGTTTGCATTTCTTAACATTTTGCTATCTCAACAAAAATTGGTATGCATAAGAATATAAGTGTAGTTTGTTGTGTTTTATTAGATGGAGTTTGAGATAGGCAGTAGGGCAAATAGATTTCACTTATTTTTGTGAACAAACATCTACAAATTCTTATCATGGAAGTCCTAGGTACATTGACTATCCCATACTTTGTAAGAATGTCTAAATTTATTTTCAAGAATGATTGTTTAAAAACTATGATTCTTCCTAGATCATACGTGTCATATCTATATGCTATAGATAAAATTAAGTTCAATCTTTCATCTAAAATCTTTAAATTTTTTGAAATAGATCTTCTTGGTCAAGGGCTTCACTTGATTTACCTCAAATTTTTCAATAGGGATAATATATGCAAGTGGCAATCTATGGGATATAACTATATTTTTTGTGTAGAAGCCTCTATTGTGATCCATCAACACTTCAATTATAGATTACAACACTCCTATTTTATCACTCTTCTTGACAAAATATTGAAGAGATACAAGAAATCTGTCATGTCCTAAGAAAACGGCCACTTAGATTTTGATGGGTGTATCATTATGTTATCTAATATCATCATGTCACTCAATGAGTTAATATACTTAAATCCTAAATGATAATAGTATATATTTCTATTTTGATGAAAATCAGTTCTATTTATGCTACTAGAGGATTGTGGTTGTGTTTTTGCTTATCCTCTACTATTATCATTCCAACCTTAATCACTTTTGGACAACAAGTTATTTAAGCAGAAATCTGTAAGTTGAATGTGGCATTTTTGTCAATTCCAAAGGGTTTCCTATACCTTGATGACCTAGTCAAATCATATTATAAACTTTCAAAACCACAAACTTCCTTGTTTGAACAAGATAAAATGCCAAAAACGTAATTACTGAGTACCCCTTAAGACTGAGAAGTTCACACCTCATGAGCCTATTCTACTTGATTCCTTTGCTAGTTCTTCCAAAAGACCTCTCTATCTCTCTAAAGAGTCTTCATTTGATGAAGAAATATTTATTTCTCAACCATTCTAAAAGTAAACTTAGATCTAGCAAAATGACTTATCCATCATGTTGACACCTACAACTCCAAAAATAACACATATGTATAGGTCTAAATAATGCGCATCACTTCTCAATATTAATACATTCAAAAATTCTAAAGTCCCTCAAATGGATCTAGATTAAGAATTCTAATATCATTTTGAACCTCATTCACCCCAAGATCTAGATTTAAGTATGCTCCCTAAATTTAATGAGGAACCAGTTAATATAGATTAAGAAATAGCTAAGTTCCTTTCCTCTACTCCTTCCTCTAGCAATCCTATATACTATAATAGCAATGAAATTAATAATTTTCTTAATGATAGCGATAATGAAGTAGATTTTGGTTTTGAACAAAAACAAAAATCCATAAATCTAGAAAAATAAAAAAAAAATCATAAAAATCTTACATATTCTTTATTAGGTAATCCAAAATATTTTATATTTGTGCATCTACAAGAACAAAAAATCAAAAAATGACTAGTGAAATAGAATCTTTGATTAAACAATTCTAAGCTATTCCTCTAGATAACATAGATGCTTTTGTAGACAAAGAAAAATATATTAGGGCTATGTATGTTGAGAAAGAAAAAATTGAATACTAATCTATCTATGAGTTCAAAGGATTAAAGGAGGGGAAACATCTTGACAAATGAATCAATACCACTCAAGTTTATAGGCTTAAATTACCTGATATGTCTACCAAACAAGACCCTTCCCATAAAATTTATAAAATATATGTGAAAGGATTTGAAAAGGCAGAAGATATTTAAGACACTATTAAATTACAAAATTGGAATAATGATGCCACTTACCACTTGTATAAGGGTATATAACACATAGATAGAGATGTTCAGGGAATACATAATCATCTATTCCTCCCACTAGCACCTATATATCCTCTCCTCATAGGAATGTACATAGATCTCTTATAAATGGAAAGGTAAAACAAATATATGCTAGCCATGTTACACAGGAAAATTAGTAATCTACTCATTCTCATCAATCTAGAATGGAACACATGCAAATAGACATTTCAGATATTTCGAATATACATTTGATTCCCAAGAAAAAAAAATTACCTTTAATATAGATGAAGCTAACTACGAAGAAAGATATATCTTATAATAAAGAAGATAAATGGTTTTATATATATGTATGTCGTTCTCCATCATAAATTAATTAGGGAAGCTATACAAAGCATTATTTTTGGTTTTATGAGTATTTTACAATTTTGGTGGGAGACTCTTCCTACACAACCTTTAGATGTTAAAGAAGAATTATTGAATTATTCAAATAAATATTTCATTAATTATTTATTAAAATAATTTATGGCATTAAAATTGAATTATCATATTTTTCCAAAGAACGTTTTCTAGAAGCCAAATTAGAGGATATGTCCAAATTAGATGAATATTTACATGAATTTACTATTTGGTATTATATTGAAGGTTTATTACAGGATAAGACCACCAAAACTACATTCTTACTCTCCTTTCCTAATTACTTTAAGGATCATTACAAAGCTGAAATGGGATCCCAAAGTAAAGATGTTGGATCCATGAGCTTTGGGAAAATATGTCAACTTATTAAAGAAGTTCATTTTCTTCCATGTTCAAAGATCAAAGCACAACATGCTATGTACAAGCATAAGAACCAATTTGGACATTATTTCTATTATCAACATTTCCCTTATTATTTTGGCTATCAGAAACCTCCTAAACTTAGGACTAATAAAACAACTAGGAAAAAGTCCTAAGATAAATGTAGAACCCATAAATCCAAGGCTTCTTACTCCTCCAAGCAATATCCCAAACCTAAGTTCAATAAGAAAAAGAAATATTTAGATGTAAAACTACTAGAAAATCCTCTGAGAAAGTATAATGTTTTATCTATGGAGAAAATCATTATGCTCATAAATGTTCCAAATGTAAAAATAAAAAAAAGTTTACCTTTATTACTAACCATGATATTAATAAATATGGGTTTGATTATCATGAAAACTTTCATTATAGGACCATGAACATTGAACTCTCAGGGAATGAGAATTTAGAACCTAATATCTCTCCTCTAGAGGACCAATGTTCCCATTTGTCTCATAAATTAGATGACATGTCAAGTCAAAAACTTTACTATCATACTTTTACAATTAGCACTTCTAGTTTACATAAGAAGTTTGAAGTCGTAACTAAAAAATTTAAAAATCTTAAAAGAGAGATCAAACAACCTTTCATTTATGAAATAAAAAAAATCCATCCAAAATGAATAGATCAACAAAATCGTTTATTAGATCAATTGAGGCATAGGTTAGTTGATGAGCGACGAGGTACCCCTACGCTCAACGATACAAATACGAGCGTTTCATGCACAATCCGGTTGAATTCCAAGGACTAAGTGCCTATGTGCCCTTGTGGAACAATGATGGGTTAATTAATCATTGTCTTCCCAAACTTACTTGTATGTCACGGTTGTATGGTTAAGTAAGCTTGAGGCATATGATTTTTATGGCTTTTATGTGTTTTATATCCTGCACTAATAAGGGGAAGAGAGAGAAATAACTATCTAACTTAATTTAACTATTCATTAACTAAGTTCTAAGTACTCCTAACACCAGTATTTGTTCCCACTTGTCGTACACATTCTAAACTGGTGCAATGCTGCTGGGATTACCAAATGCTAATTGTTACTGGGTTACCAAGCGCTACACACATGCTCGAAGCGGTCGTACTGAGTGTAATTAACTAAGAGAGTTGTAAGGTGAGAGAGATCATTAATTAACTAGGAAAGCATTAAATAATAATTAACACTAATTAATCTATTCTGTATGCTGCAAGGTTTATCATAAATTTCATATTTATTGTTGTACACAAAGTGTGCTCAGGTACACAGTGCTCGAATAAAGATTCGTTCACTCTATGACTTCTACTGCTGACACACAGAAATAATTCTAACTCTGGAGGAAAAAAATGACAAGATTTTGGCTAAGCGACTAACTTCTAACTGTTGAAACCAAGGGTGCTGCCTCTTATTTATAGGTAAGGAGGTAGGCCACGATATCAGGTATCTGACATCGCATGGAAGATCTGATATCGTGGTCATGATATCACATACGTGATATCACGGTTCATCATACCCCCATAACTAAATAAAAACTCATCCTCAAGTTCCTTACAAAATATTAAGAAGGTATGGGATTATCAATTGAATGACCATTGATGGTGGAATGGGTTGACTAACTTAACGTGCCCAGTGAATGAATCAACACTACAATATATGGTAGCATTAGTGTTCATGATCACAAAAGTGAACATTGTACATAAATGACATCCAACCTTATTTGGAAATTGGGAGAGAAAAAGAAGAGAGAGAAAAGAAGAATACGTGTTGCTACTGATGCCAAAATTGCACCTTCCGTTGTCGATCCATAACCACACCACCAATCTTACTCCTTTCGCAAACGTTCCAATTCCAGTCCATCCTCAGTGTTTCCTCTAGGTCCAGTCCATTGTTGTATGATTGCCATCTACACACACAACATAGTTACAAATGAGTGAGGGTAGATAAATTACAATGCAGTCGATACCTTACCTCGATGTAAAGTGCATTGGCTGAGTTGTGGTTATGGCAGATATTGATTCTAGAGTTTTAACACTGATGACTACCTAAGGTGTAGGGGTTAGGAAAAGCTGAAAAAATTGTGCCAGGGACCCCATGACTAAGAGCGAACCTTTGGTAGCAATAGGATGGGAAAAGATAAGGAATAAGAAAGATGGGGAAAAGGTAACAATCACAATGTGAGGAAAATGGATGTCATGGATGGGGATGAAACAAACAAACAAAAAAATTGTTGATTACATGAAATGTTTAAGGGAAAGAAGTTAAAGAATGCACCAAAAAGGAATGCCAGTGGGTCCTCCCCAAAGTAGGCTCATGCCTTTAGTGCCATGATAGACCCACAAACCAAAGAGTCCATAGGCTCTAGGAATGTCAATTGGAAACACGAGTTAAAAACTTACGCATAAGAAATTACCAAGGAAGAACAATGTATCAACAAAGATATAAACTAATGATAAAAATGGCAATGAGGTGAGAAATGGAAAAGAAATATGGCGAGTAGAGAATGGAATAGAAACCCAAGAACATGGTTGTGTAAAGTCCCTTGTGTGTTTCATGGTTAATGTGACTGAGTAGAACTCATTCCAAATATAGGCTCAACAATCCACATTTAGTTACCTCGCATCAACACATTTGACCAGCCCATCCCCTTAAAGTAACAAGAATGCCTCTACAAAAAAGTCACTACCATTCTGAGGAGAGGGAGATGGAGAACCAGGAAGAGAGAAGGGGTCTTAGTTAGAGGGAACCTTCAAGCATGGATATCATATCTTGGCAGTTCCATAACTAGTTCTTGTAGCCCAACTTTATTATTGTGTCTAAGGGGTGTGCTTTGAATTCTCACTATTTTTTTTTGTGTTTTTCACGTGAGAACCACACCATGCAAAGACTTATTTTGATGTACTCAACTTTCGGTGATTTGATGAATGGTCAAAATGGTGGAAAACCCAAGCAAAAAGCATCCAAGCACTTAAGAGAATAGCCAGTACAAATGCATAGAATCCCCTTCAAGTCACACCCTTTTTATCCTCTGAGTCTTTCCTTAGTATGAGAAATACTCAACCACCAATTCGTTAATAGTTTTATTAGAGAAAGGGACTGTATAGTTCCAAGCCAAGGGAGATCATAGGATTTTATGGATGCATGAACATCGTGGACTCATTGTCTATTTAATCAAAAGAACCATACCTTAATATCAACATCATACTTCAAAGGTAAAATCCAAACATTGGCAATCAATATGATATTATTCATGCCACCATCATGAACACTTATTGGGTTATGAACAAAACAAAATAAAGTAATCACACAAAGAAATTGTAAAAATATGAACGATGGTGTAAAAAAAATAAGAAAAGTTAAAGAAATGTGTAAGATAAAAATGTGTAAAAAAAAAACCTTAGAAAGAACTAAGGGCCTTCAATGATTAGCGAAGGTGGCCATCTACCCCATGATTGAGTTGGAAGGAGGAGATCTGAANACCCCATGACTGAGTTGGAAGGAGGAGATCTGAAATAAGGAGCATGGTTACCCACCTATAGAGGTAGCATATGTTCTGGTTGTCTTAAACTCATGGAAGAATTTTGTTTGTTGCACATTGACTAACAGTATCTTATCTGAGTTCTCAGGTTTATATATGGTCATGACTCTTGAAGGAAAATTTTCATAGATAATGTAAGGTCCTTTCCATAGTGTTTGAAATTTGGTACATTGTGACACATGTGTGGGGTTCTAGTAGAGAACCTTATCACCTAGTTGAAACTTAACTTTCCTAATTTTCAGTTCATGACATTGTTTATTAAATGCCTTATGTAACTCATTATATGATAGGGTAGCTAATCGGTTCTCTTCTAGCAAGTTAAGAGTCATCAACCATTGTTTTTGTGCTAGATTAAGATCAAGGTTGAGGTCACATGCCATGGCTAGTGTATGGAGCTCAGTTTGGATAGGGAGCATTGGAAGTTTTCCATACACTAAATTGTAGGGAGAGTAGCTTATATGGAGTTTCCATGTGGAGCAGTATACCCAAAGAGAATCATTCAATTTAGTGCTCCAGTCTCACCTATACTTACTAATGGTTCTGGTCAATATCTTAGTAATCTCTCTATTGGGGACCTCAGCTTGACTGCTTGCTTGGGGGTGGTATGGTGTAGTCAATTTGTGCTCAACCCCTAAGTGTTGCATTAACTTCTGAAAAGTTGCACTTGTAAAGTGTGTACCATTATAAGAGATAAGTACATGCGACACACCAAACTTATTGATGACTTGTTGTTGAACAAATTGTGTAGCTGTACATGATGTGCAATCTTTGACGGCAGCTACTTCAGTCCATTTTGTTAAGCAGTCTAAGGCAACTATGATGTAATCTTTTCCATTGGACATTGGTGTAATGGGCCCCATGAAATTGATTCCCCAAATGTCAAAGGGTTCTAACAGTTGAATCCATTATTGTGGACCCTCCATTCTAGAAGTCATTCCCCCATCACGTTAACAATGCTCACAAGATTGGACGAATTAATGGGTGTCCCAGAATAAGGTAGGTCAATAGTACCCTGCAAGCATGATCTTAATGACTGTTCATCTCCCAACATAATGACCCCCACAAGGGCCCTCATGAGCATCTTGGAGAACTCTCAGTTGATCTCTATCAAGAACACACCATTGAACAAAGCCATCTGGACATACTTTGTAAAGTTGTCCATTGATCTCCATAAAGTACTTGGCTCTATGAAGAAACTATTTTTTCTTCTTAAGCTCTAACTCTTATGGTGTTTGTTGGGTAAGGAGATTGGTAAGAATGCTACTATACCAATTTGTCTCCGTGGGTGATTGGTTAGTCACTACACTAGCAAAGAGGAACTCATTAGGGAAATGATCAGAAATAGGATACTCATCCTCTTTGCTGTCCCAGTGTAATTGAGATAAATGATTAGCAACTACGTTCTCAGTGCCTTTACGATCGATCATTGTTAGATTGAACTCTTATAAGATTATCATCCATCGTATAATACAGGGGCTTACCATTCGCTTATTCATGAGGAACTAGATGGCACTATGATCTGTGTGTATGAATAGTTTGTATCCCAATACATAGTGCCTAAATTTTTCTAGTGCAAACACTACAACCATTAATTCTTTTTCTGTAGTAGTGTAGTTAAGTTGTGCACCAGCTATACTTCTACTTGCACAGTGGATGTAATAAGGACATTTTTGATCATCTAACTATGTAAGTATAACTCCTAAGGCATAGTTGGACACATCAATCATAACATGGAATAGCCTGGACCAATCAGGAGCTTGAAGAATGGGTGTTTCTACCAACTTTGGCTTCAAAGTTTGGAAATCTAGTTCGCATTCCCTGGTCCACTCGAAGGGTACATCCTTTTTCGTTAGCTCTACCAATGGTTTGGAAATCTTCGAAAAGTTCTCTATGAATCTCCTATAGTAGCCAATGTGTCCAAGGAATGATCAAATGTCTTTGACAATTTCCACTTGATGTGTAATTCCTTGGATGACTTTGATTTTCTCAGGATCTACCTCTATCCCTACATGTAAAATTTTATGTCCAAGTACTATGCCTTCTTGGACCATTAAATGGCTTTTTTTCCAGTTCATCCTTAGATTAGTTTTTACACATATTTTTAGCACTTGCACCAACTGGTCCAAGGCTTGATCAAAACTTGCTCCGTAAGTGGAGAAGTCATCCATAAAGACTTCCACACCATTTCCTATCTGTTGCTAGAATATGCTTAAAACTAAGTGCTTAAACGTGGTAGGGGCATTGCACAAGCCAAACAACATTTTCTTGTATGCAAACATTCCCCAAGGACTAGTGAACGTAGTTTTGGCTTGGTCTTCTAGGGCTATTTGTATTTGGTTGTATCCACTATAGCCATCTAGAAAACTATAATAGTGATGCCCTACGATTTTGTCCAAGACTTGGTCAACAAATGGCAACGAAAAGTGATCCTTAAATATTGCCATGTTTAGTAGCCTAAAATCTATATAACAATGGGGTATATGTACCCAGCCTTTAGAAGCTATTCAATTTCTTCATTTGCTACTTGCTTCAACTTTGGGTTCAATCGTCTTTGTGGTTATTTTCGAGGCTTCATGGAGGAGTTAGTGTAAATCCTATGCTGGCATATCCTACGATCTATTCCAATTAATTCTAGATATGACCAAGGGAAGGCTTTTGACCACTTGTTTATTACCTTTAGCAGACTATATTTTTGTTGCGGGCAAGTCTCACGTTGATGATTACTAGTTTTCCATTCTCAAGGAATGTGTATTCCATACTGGTGGGTAATGGTTTTAGCTCTAAGGGCTCTTATTTCAATTTCTTGGGAATTTCCAACTTCCCCCAGTTGATGTTTTCTAAGTTAGGATTGGGAAGTTGGTGATGGACTTACTCTAATGCATCAATGCTATCTATATAACCATAAGTCAAACCCTCAGTTAGTTCCATGCATAGAAGTGAGCTGCTTTTTTGATCAACTATCAGAAACTGGGTGTATTCTTGTCTTATGGATGCTACATATAGGCATGTTTGTATGTTGATCATTTGTGCACACTGATTGCATGCAGGCAATGTTAAACTTTGCAAAACCCATGATCTTTGCATGCAATTGCACCCTGTGTCACTGTATGCGATGCATGGAACCTTCTTCTTCTCGATCTTTCCAAAAGTATTTTTCTTAGATATTTGTAGGGAAAGATCGTAGATACCTAGGTGCACATCGATAGTGCTTAGCCATGCCCTTCCCATTATGATTGGGAAGTCCCCCTTACTATTATTTACTTGAATTACTAGGAAGTCAGTTGGATACGACCACCCACAAATAGTGGTAACAATGTCCTCCACTAATCCCAAGGGAACAATGATGGACTGGTCGACTAACTCTAAATGGACATTGCTCTTTTTTAATGGGGGCAAGTTCTAGGCCTTATACATTTCTTAGGATATTAGGTTGACACCGGAACCTGAATCCAAAAGAGCTTTGCATGACTCATTCCTAGCAATTTGTAGATATATTAGAGGGCTCCTAGGATTAGAGAATTTCCTAGGAAGGTGGCCAGCTTTGATCCAATTAGTAACAACATGTGTTAACATGACCATATGCATTGAATGTGGTGTTAAGTTCGAAGGGGGCTCTGAAGCTTTAGTTGATATGGAGGCATCCAAAGACTCAGCCACTTGGGGTTGCAAAGGCTTGGTTGGACTATTGGTTCTAAAGAATGATCTTTTCTTTATATGGTTGTCAGAACCAACAGTAGGTTGAGGATTGATAGCCCTTGTGGTGTTGCGTTGCTGTGGCTGAGTAAGGAGTTCACCTTGCATTGCTGGAGCAGGTGGTAATGGAGCTATTGGTGGGAGAGATGCAGCCGGATTGGAAGGATGGTATACTTTTGGAATGTTGCCCCTAGGAGAGGAAGTCCTATAGTACTCGCAGGCTTGGTAGTGATGTTGGAGGGTAATGTGACCAATAGAGTCACGTAGATAGATTGGATGCTACACGTAGTATCCATATGGGTCAAGTTTACGGTAAGGATATTGTTGCCTTGGTGGTGGCATTCCCCATGTTTGTGGGTGTTGCCACTGTTGATGTTGCTAAATTGGTTATGGTGGATTTCCACTTGGATAATATGTTAAAAGTTGATGGAACTACCTTGGGTTATCTTGGGGATAAGGTAACCATCAGGATGTTTGTTGTTTGTTTAAATGTGGATTGAGTGCATACACCCCAGACTCTTGCAAATGGGAGATCACAGGACAACATCCCTTAAGATGGTCATATTGACAGATCTCACATCCACTATCATCATCTGTATTTGAGTCCACAACCTCTTCAATAATAGAAACTTTACCCTTACCCTTGTTATGTACATTTTCTGCTTCTCTCTTTTTCCTTTTGTCATGATCACTACCTCTCTCTCTAGACTCCTCTACTACTTTAAGCACAGCTTGAAATCTACTATCCAAGGAGTCCGACATTTGATCTACCTTTGTCGATACTTTTGATGCTAACTTTTGGATAGGCAAGGTTTGCCTATTCACCATCTCTTCGAGTGGTGACTCTTCCTCATCCTCACAAAATCTTACTCTCTTTTGTCGGAGGGAAGTATCTTGGTTATATTCCTCTGCACACTCTCTTTTTTGTAGCTCCCCTTCTTCCTTAGCTACTTGCTCCAGTAGCCTATGAATTTGATGGGATCTAAGCTCAAATAACCTCCCTTGGGCATAAGTCCCAAGGGTTCTTCTTGTTTCATGCCTAAGCCCATCTACGAGATGGCATAGTTAATCCCACTGTGAATAACCATGGCCAGGACAACGATGTAAATGTGCATAATAGTAGCCCATGGTAACATCCAAGGGTTCATGGCTTCCTTGTTTCCATCCTTGGATTTGCTTTCGTAGGTTGGACACCCGAGAGTACATTTGGTACTTATCATTGAACAATTCTAACATCGTATTCCACCTACAAATGGATTCCAGTTCTAAGGATTAGTACTAGCTTTTAGCTTATTTTATTAGTGTTTGTGGGAAAAATTTAAGTTTTTTCCATTCAGTTTCTATGTTTTGCAAGGCACACGCATCGTGAAATTCTTGTAAGTGATTTTGAGGATCAGTGTTATATCCCCCTTCAAATCGTGGGATGTTACTCATGTCTAACCTCTTGATCCTACTATATTTTTGGTGCCTTGTTGGAACTCTCACAGCCTCAGTAATATCTAGCATGCCCCATGTGACGAGTAGGGGTTCATCTTGATCATCTTGTTCGTAGCATCTATGGTTCCTACATGGTTTTCTACTCTTCCTTCTTCTATGACATGATTCCCTAGAGTGCCCTTGTCCTCTATCTTGGTTGTCTCGTCTGTGACTTCCACTTTGTTTGCCCTTATCCTCATGATCTGTTTTTCTATGGCTATGTCCGAACATGGAAGGAGAGGGTGAAGGAGATGATGAAGATGAAGAAGAAGGAGAACCTCCCCCATGATGGTGTCTACTACCTTCTCTTCGATGGTCTCTGCCTCGATCGTGATTGCAATTACAATGCCCACCTTTATCATGTATTTTTGTTCCTTTTTTGGACACTTTGTGTCCATTAGCATTAGCACCTAGGTTATGAATAGTAGAATGAAGGATTTGATCACAACCCCTTGGCCAAAGTCAAGGGGAGGAACATCGTTATGTGGGTGACTACCTGAAGTAGGTTCATTGCCCTCAATTTTGCTTAAAACATGGGGGGCATCCTTAGACCATTTTCCCTTCAAGGATTTATGGTGTCTCTCCTGTTGGTAATCCCTTTGACATTACACTTCGCTAGGACGATATTCTCTTGAATCATAGTCCTGCGCAATGTACTTAGCATGTAAGCGTTGCATGCCTATTCACATGAGAGCACGAAGAAGCATACTTGGGACTGAACGGTCGGGAGGTAACACTATGTTACCTTCCAAGTCACGCTAATGTAGTTGTTCGTCTTGGTAAAGAATAAAGATGAAGTCTAGTACATATTCATCCAGATGAATATATACCACATGAAATTATTGAGGAATTGGCAGAATGAAATTGTTGTTGAATATATACCCAGGTTGTGAATAGTAGAATGAAGGTTTTGATACACAACCCCTTGGCCAAAGTCAAGGGGAGGAACATCGTTATGTGGGTGACTACCTGAAGTAGGTTCATTGCCCTCAATTTTGCTTAAAACATGGGGGGCATCCTTAGACCATTTTCCCTTCAAGGATTTATGGTGTCTCTCCTGTTGGTAATCCCTTTGACATTACACTTCGGTAGGATGATATTCTCTTGAATCATAGTCCTGTGCAATGTACTTAGCATGTAAGTGTTGCATGCCTATTCACATGAGAGCACGAAGAAGCATACTTGGGACTGCACGGTTGGGAGGTAACACTATGTTACCTTCCAAGTCACGCTAATGTAGTTGTTCAACTTGGTAAAGAATAAAGATGAAGTCTAGTACATATTCATCCAGATGAATATATACCACATGAAATTGTTGAGGAATTGGCAGATCAATGTCACGTGTATCTTGCTGCCGATTACTTTCTTTGTTAGTCCTAGGTGGTGAAGTGCTTTTGTGTGAAGAAGAAGAAATCTTGTTTTGTTCAGTGTGCTATGTGCTATTATATTTTTCTTAATTAACCCTAAGGATTCATTCCAATGATGTGAGTGATTTCTTAAGTTCTACTTAGCGCACAAACAACTAAGTCCCTAGCAATGGTGCCAATGATGAGGGATGAGGTACCCCTACACTCAACCATATGAATACAAGCATTTCATGCACGATCCGGTCGAATTCCAAGGACTAAGTGCCTATGTGCCCTTGTGGAACAATGATGGGTTAATTAATCGTTGTCTTCCCAAACTTACTTGTATGTCACGGTTGTATGGTTAAGTAAGCTTGAGGCATATGATTTTTATGGCTTTTATGTGTTTTATATCCTGCACTAATAAGGGGAAGAGAGAGAAATAACTATATAGCTTAATTTAACTATTCATTAACTAAGTTCTAAGTACTCCTAACACCAGTATTTGTTCCCACTTGCCGTACACATTCTAAACTGGTGCAATGCTACTGGGATTACCAAATGCTAATTGTTACTGGGTTACCAAGCACTACACACATGCTCGAAGCGGTCGTACTGAGTGTAATTAACTAAGAGAGTTGTAAGGTGAGAGAGATCATTAATTAACTAGGAAAGCATTAAATAATAATTAACACTAATTAATCTATTTTGTATACTACAAGGTTTATCATAAAGTTCATCTTTATTTCCATACACAAAGTGTGCTCAGATACACAATGCTCGAATAAAGATCCGTTCACTCTATGACTCCTACTACAAGCACACAAAAATAATTTTAACTCTAGAGGGAAAAAATGGAAAGATTTTGGCTAAGGGACTAACTTCTAACTGTTGAAACCAAGGGCACCACCTCTTATTTATAGGCAAGGAGGCGGGCCGTGATATCGGGTATCCAACATCGCATGGTAGATTTGATATCTCGGACGCGATATCATGGTTCATGATT
The DNA here is from genome assembly GCA_015680685.1 of Gnetum montanum. Taxonomy (NCBI): domain Eukaryota; kingdom Viridiplantae; phylum Streptophyta; class Gnetopsida; order Gnetales; family Gnetaceae; genus Gnetum; species Gnetum montanum. The sequence continues at coordinate 144,424 of MNCI01020094.1, forward strand.
AGTTAATGAGATAACTAGAGAAAAAAATTCCTTTATACAAATTGAAGAAGAATCCCAGATAGAACTTGAGTACACCTAGAATCCAATTTATGACTTATTTGTTGGATCTTCTTCTCAACCTTAACCTAGACCAATGAAACAAACTAATCAAACTAAAGTTATTCTTTAATAGGCCAAAATCCAACAACTAAAAGGATTCAAAGCTAGAGCAACTTCCAAAATTGAGTAATTAGAATAGGAAGAAGAGGCATATCAGTAAGCTCAATATAAATGAGAGGTTAATTCTTCTATTCAACAAAATGAGGATTCATCTTTAAACACCTCATGAAATTTCATGTGACCAACAAGAAGCATGGTAACCAAAATATGCAATGTAATTTCATGGGGAGCTAAAGGAAGAGACAATTGTCTAGTTTTCCCATTAAAAGTCTTGTCCTATGGCCTTGTTTTGGAAGCATTTTAGCCCACTTTTAATGTGTAAAAATGAAATTTGTAGCCCATACACTATGAATTTCATTTATGCCAACATGTGAAGGCTAAAATGCCAAATACATTGCCAAATTTAGTAGCAAAACTCAAATAAAATGGGAGGAAAATGCTAAGAAATTCAAAAGGCCAATTTATCCGAAAGCCAAGTGAATCAATAGCTCTCTATTAAAAAAAAGAGGGAGAAAGCCTAATGACCAAAGAAGCCTATGAAGAAATGCTAGTTTTCCTAATCATTATCGAGTAAGTAGTAGTTCAAGTATGAAGCATGAAGACTTTCTTTTTTAACAAACATGTCACCACAATGCCATAATCATGATGTGAACACATTTGGAACTCTTTGTTAGCCCACTTGATCATTCAAATAGCTTACATAGCCAACATATCATCCCAAACTGTTAACATCCCATTGTGACCTTATTTCACCATTGTGAGTACTTCTTAGCATGATTTGATAGCTATTGAATCAAGTGTGGAGAGGGATCATTGGTGATGAATTAGTAGTGGTGTTTTGCATTCTTTGTTGATGTCTCTTGGGTCAATCCTAAAAACATCAACAAAGAGGAACCAGTGAAAAAACTCAAGAAATTTCTTGTAGCCAATAGGAAGCCTGGTAACTAGAATCTATAATGTAATTTGGTGGGGATCTAAAGGCAGAAATAATTGTTTTGTTTTCCCATAAAAAATCCTACCTTGTGGCCTTGTTTTGGAAAAATTTTAGCCTACTTTTAGTGGAAAAACAAATATTGTAGCTGGATGCTATGAATTTCATTTATGCTAGTGTGAATAGGCCAAAATGCCAAATACACTATCAAATTTAGTAGCAAAAGTTTAAAAAATGCTAGTTGCCATACATTACAGTTTGGACCATAAAAATAATCCCTATACACTACCAAACTAGCCTTTTATCTCACATGTTGCATATTCTAGTCCCACATGTGGGACAACAAGTGGTACTTGGGTTCCTAACCCATACATTTTACTTTTTTCTAAAACATCATGTAACACTCAATCAACATTTGGAACTATAACAAATGGCAACACGACAAATCTAAGGCCTATTTATACCAAATTAAGCATGATTTTTTGGATCTTCTAGCACATTTTTCAAATAGATTACTTGATAGCAATAGAGACCTTTTTAGTAATAGAGAAAATATTATTATAACTTTTTCATAGCCTTTTTTCAATGTAGATCACTAGAGCAATAAAACCTATAGCAACATTTACTGCAGTGAAGATCAGTCAAGAGATCAATGTAGAACACACCCTACCTCTTGTCCCAAACTTTAAAGATATTGTGTATTCTTAGGTTGTAAAGGCCTCAATCTATACAACTCAAAAATTATTTTACAACTATTTTTTACAATATTTAATATAAAGTTTTTAGTTTATTTTATTTGGCCATATTGTTTCACTCTTTCTCTATTCTAGTGTTAGTGTTGAATATTTGCATTTATATATTCATGCTCATTTTCATTTTCATCATTTAGTTGGTCTTCTACATTTTATGTCTTTTGTTTCAACCATTTTATTGCATGACATTGTTACCATGGCTACTAACTAGAAATATACCCACATCTACGATCCTAAGGATTTAGCTATGATGGAAGGTAGATAATGCCTTAGGCATTTAGAATGTAATCTCATGCATGCTACTCTTATCCAAGAGTACTATAACTTTATCTATGCAAAGATCCAAGTAGGCCTTTGCATCCTTCACAAGGAGTTAGGCTCCAAACATAAGTTTGAAATTATTCACAAAAATGGGAAAGAATATATTTATTTTTCATATGATAGAATAGATATTTCTAAAGCTTACATCAACACACTAGCCTAGCTAGTAGATAATGATGAGAAAATTGTGGCAATCAAAGAATCTAGCTTACAATGTAATTTAGATGATCAGGGAAAATTCTGAGGTTATTATAAAGAGGATGCCCAAGTGGAGGAACCCTTGCAACCATCCATCCTTGACTTTATGATTAACCATTTATATTCTACACAGGTAACACCTACAACATCCTTGGATTAAACTATCTAGTCAATTTTTGAAGTCTCCTCCCTATTCATGCCTCCCCATTTATGACTCAACCATGTTCCATGTGATCACCACACAATGTTCCTTCCATGTTTTCCCCATTTGTCATCTTAGTAGGTCCTTCTTCAAAACCTTAAGACCCTTTGACTTCTCATACATCCTTTATTTCCTTTATCCCATAAATTTATACTCAAGCATCCTTCTCTTTATTCAACCCTCCTACAATAGTAGCCACATAACCTATTTAATCCATGTTGTTGCTCATTGCAAGACCTTAAGTGATTCAACCATCCATTTTTCCAGCCACACAACCAGTATATCTTGCAAGTACACCTAAGAGCTTTAATAAAACTTTTAGCTAATCCAAAACCTTATTGATAAAATGAAGAAGCACGAGGCAAGCACCAACCAGACTATAAAGATCATGAACTTTTACCAATACAGCCCTATAAGCCCTAATGTCCCACAAATAACTCTTCTTATGGACATATCCATTCATTGTTTCACCAAATACAATGGTGAGGGTGACCATAATGGCCATCTAATTACCTTCCATTTGGAGTGCCTATTGCTTAGTATTGGCCACATACAATGTTGTGCATCTTTCCCATGTTCTTGATCAAAAAAGCTCTTGACTCGTATCAGGCACTACCTAGAGGATCTATTTCCTCTGTAGAGGACTTGATAAACCAATTCATTAACTACTTCAAGTACAACTTGAAACCTGAGATAATGCTAGACCAACTTATGAAAGTGAGATAGAGACCCCTTAAGTCCATCCAAAATTTTAAAAAAGGATGGAATTCTATGCTTGATGAGATACCTGAATCTATCTTTGAAATACACTTTGTGATCATTTTCAAAGGGGTAGTTAATGACTTTATTAAGTCTAAGCTTTATTATTTGGATCCTTGGTTATTTAGTCAAGCCTTCTTATAAGGCAAGAACATAGAAGAAGTAGTAGAAGCTAGCAATGACCCCACCTATGTAATCTAAAATAATCAATAGACAAAATGAGATAGGAACAAGGACAAACAAGTTCATGTAGTTATGACCACAATGGCCAAAGAACCTAAAACAATGCAAGGGAAAAAAACACAACCTAAGGCCCCTACCAATGCTACTCCTCAACCATCACCATCCAATGCTTCCACATCTAATCCTTCAAAGCCTAACTTTGAGTAGAAATATTAATCTAAGTACACTAAAGTACCCATGAAACCATTACAGCTTCTCAATTAATTGCTCAAAAGTGGTCATATCTAATAAAGAAACTATCTGAGGATGCTTATAAGGGACATGATTACCTATGTGAGATCACTAAAGATTCTACTACAGCCATGAAAGACAATCCTCTCATGCCCAAGTACTTCAAGTTAGATAGATTCTACCACTACCGATAGTTTTCTACCCATGGTACGTATTTTTGGTTACTCCTAAAAGATGATTTACAAATAAAGAGTTAAATCTAGATGTATCTAATCTTGTTAGGCCTCAAAATCAAACCATGTAGGTATATAAGGATCCTCTCAATGCTAATAATGATCAGTTTACCATAGTAACATTTAACATCCAAAAAAATATAAAACTACTAGGAAACCATTTGTGATTTGGGTACCTCCTTGGAACAAACAAACTTCTATGAGTTCAAGAGCTCCATTTTTTATAAGGGTATCACCAACTATGGCTCCTAAAGAACCTTTTTTATTAGAGTAACTCCTTCCTTCACTAGTACACCTATAGCCCAAGTTAACCAACATCCTCTCATAGTGGCTAATGTGTCAATCTCTTCTCAACCAAATAACAAAAAATCATCTCCAAAACAATGCAAGAAGCGAGCTCCTAAGCCTAAGGCTAAGGATACCAATCAACCAAAAGTCTAGAAGGAAGTAGATCCACTAAATCTTCCTCCAATTTTAACAATACCCATGGATTTGAATACCCAAATTACATAAACTAGCCAACTTAGGAAGGACAACTAGAAATAAGAAAAGGGAAAGGAGGCAAAACAACAAACATTGAAACATGAAGTAAAAATCCTAGGTAGAATGGAGGAAGTTGAATCCAACAGAAAATGAGAAAACATCCAAAAAGGATTAAGAATTCCTCACTAACATGGATTAGGTTAATCTCTTATTAAAACAAAATAATATCACTTTGAGCTTGTATGACTTGGTTATAACCTCCCCTACCCACCATGAAGCCTTGGTTAAGATGTTGACTTCCATTTCTATTAGTGAAGACATCCCATCCAATGAAGAGTCTATCCATGTAGTGATAGTATCACCCTTAGCCAAAGAAGAACTACAGAAAACTATTTTAAAATTTCATAATAATGAGGTGAAAACCAACCCTTAGAGTGGTGAGGTGTTGAGAGCTCCCCTTATCATAAAGATCAAAGTTGACAAGTATAAAGTGGATCGAGTGCATATTGATGACAGAGTAGCCACAAATGTAATTTCCTTTCCCATCGTAGAATGATTAGGCTTGGTCAAGCACATCTAAAACACCTCTACCTCTATACTTAAATCATTTAACAAGTCATGTGTAGTGGTGAGAGGATCGATTTTGTTGGACTTCATGGCTGGAGAATAGTTCCCCAAGTTTGCTAATTTCCTAGTTGTGGAAGAAACACAAGGCTTCAACCTAGTTCTAGGAAAACCCTGGTTAGCGAAATTACAAGAAGTTTCTTTTCTAATCCACTAGTATATTTATCTACCTTATGAGGGGGGTGAGATTCCTGTCCTTGGAGATATCGCAATCTCTTTATCCATCAAAAATGTTGACTTTGAAGAAGTTTTTGAAGTGAAGTTTCAAGAGGAAACTCCTATGACAAAAAATGAAACTAGTAATCACAACAAAACTAGCCAAGCTAAAGCCAACAATGTTAGGGCTACAAATGAAATTTGGAAAGAACTACATTTCAATATCGTGAGCAAGGAAAATAGGGAATATAAAATCATATAGCATAAGCCTCATAAATTTCCTAATCTATCAAAGATTAGAAAGTAACGATGTCATTGATATGTTACCTTTTCCTGTTTGTACATATGGTGTGGCCATTTAATTAGTATCCTTGTATTTAATTCTTATATACATATTTATATTTTACTTTATACCTTTTGATTTATTACATCGTGTTTGTCAATTTTCTATATAGCTATAATTTACATTTTTGTGTTAATTTATACCTTATGTCTATTTTTTATGTTCATAGAAAATTAGAAAATGATATAAGAATAAAATACATAAGATACATAAAAAATATTAAAACATAAAAAATCAAAAAAATTATAGAACATAAAAATTAAAAATAGTAGCCAATACTAGTTTTTAAGTAAAACCAAAATAGTAGCCATTGTTGCACTGTGTGACAATAATAAAAAAAATTAAATGTTCAATAGTCATAATTGCACTATGCAACAGATGAAAACAACAAAATAATACATATTCTCTATGACTGTAATAGTCAAATAAAAATAACTATAGTAATATAACAAAAATGATAAAGTATAACAAGTCCATTAGTGATGGAGACTAAGTCATAGGAGGAGGAGGAGGATCATCATCAATAGCATCACCAACATCATAACCGCCATCAATTGTGGTCTATAGACAATGAAACATACAAATGATTAGTACTTAAAATGAACAAAGAACATAACTATAAAACCAAAAAATAAAATAGAAACAAAAACTAATGAATCACAGTTTGCCAGGCCCTGATATCGAATACTTGATATCAGGTACACGATATCACAGCTTGGATACCGATATCGAATACATGATATTGTGATTCCTATGTTGGCCTATAAATATAGCACTCAAGTGCATAGGAAAGGGAATCTTGGTAAGTTTTAGGATTAAGTGTTTTTTTCAGTTTTTAGTTAGTTTTCAATTCTTTCCCAAGTGCATGCTCATAGTGTGATGTTTGTAATTGTATGGAACCTTTGTTTGAGTGTGACGTACTTGGACACGTACAAAATAGGCAATAAAAATCAAGATTACTCCATCATTGCAACATTCACCTAGTTTTTAATTGTTTAATTATTAATTATTAATTATTATTTTATTAATTAATATTTCTTTATCATTATTTACTATTCCTATCGTTAATGCGAAATGGGTACATCTTAATCACGAACATTTAAGTGTAAGTACTTGGTTACCCAGTAGCATATCTAGTAGTGCTCAAGTAATATGCACTTGGTAACCCTAGAAGTAGTACAAAAATTGTAAGATGCATGTGGAGATTCAAGATAGATGCTCATTGCACTTAGGCTAGCTAAGATTTGATTTTCCATTATCTATTAGTTCACTTAAGTTATTTCTTATTGACTTTAGAAGTAGCATAGTAATTAGGAATCACATCATACACCTCACTCTAGACTAAACCATACATGACAAAGAAAATACTAGTCTATGTGGGAAGACATTGAACTACAATCAACGTGTAACTATCTAGGTGCCACAACTAGTCTATCTACGGAGTTCAACCGAATCACGTGTACACGTTCATATTCGTATGGTTGAGCATAGGGGTACCTCACCACTCATCATTGGTGTCATTGCCAGGGATGGTGCTAGTTATCTAGATTAGTTATATCATATAATATTTTTGTAACGAAGTATTAATGATATATCTTTTAAAAAGAAAATTAATTACAAATAAGTCACACACAATTCACAACAATGTCTCTCTCACACGACAATGTTAACACAACAACTAGCAAGGAAATTCATTGGAGAACCAATGCAATTTATGATGACAAAGAAGTTTGGAGTACTCGATCTTATGTAGGAGTCTCATATGTTCATGAACACCCCAACGATACTCAAGGACTCTTGTCATCCAACTCAAACACCTTTAGTAAGGATGGGACATCCCCTAGGATGAGGGGGTCCAGAAGTCCTAGGACCTTCTCAAGGGTTAGCAAGGATACATTTAAGGATGATTGGGAGACTTACAAAAGTCATGATGAGTCTTCTGGTTCTCTCTCTTCCTCTTCTCCTCCAATGTTAGGTTGTGACATGAATGACCATTTCTCAAGGGGTTGATGTAGAAATAAAAATCGAACCCATAGGCAAAGTCAAGTACACCAACATGAACCAAAACAACATTGTCCCAACTCACAAAGTCATAACCTACTTAGTGATGATGAACCCCTGCTGGCCACTAAGAGCCTAATGCATATACAAGAGGCTATTCGAATATCCCATAGGCATCGTAAGGAAAGCCATCTACCCTGGCTTGATTTAAATAACTTTTCCAAGTTTTTAGGAGGCTACGAGTTAGATTCACAACATCATTTACAAGCCTTCTATGATGCCTGTGCATGGAACAACATTGATAATGGGTGGTAAAGAATTAAGCTCTTTCCTATGACACTTATTGGCCAAGCAAAAGTATGGTATAGGTCTTTAAAACCAAAATCCATTTACTATTGGCCGACAATGGTAGAACTCTTTAATGAAAGATATCAAACTTGTGCAAGGGTGTCAGCCTTGAGGAGGCAAATCAAGAGTGGAAACAAGGGCAACATGAACCCTTTGACATGACCTTAGAAAGATATTACTTGTTGTTAAACAACTACCCAAGCCATGGGTTCTTTGAGGAAAGGCTAATGTATCACATTATGGATGGGCTCTATAATGAAACAAGGGAGACCCTAGGGATGTATGCCCTAGGTCAATTATATGAACTACGAATTCACCAATTTGAAGAGTTTATAAGAAAGTAGCAAAAGAAGAAGAAGAAATAGCCAAATGGGATAATGTTGAAAGATCTCAATAGGACCAAAATCTTAAAATAACAAAGGTCAATGAAGAGGAGAAATCAACTCACCTCAAGGAGCTGGAATCATCTCCATCTTTGCCAATACTAAAATCACTAGATGAAATTGGGGAAAAGATTAATCATATGATGGAATGGGTACATGAAAAATGTGGAGAATATGTAAATATTATTAGAGGTAGAACCATGCTCAATCAATCTGACAACCAAAACAAACAGAGGATTCAAAACTTAGAAATAGGACAAAACACCATTTGACAATAAAAAAGGAGGGTTAAAAAAATAAGGATAGGAACTCAACTGCAAATCATAACTATCAATGTGATGTTTGTTTGTATGATCACCCCAAAAGCCAATGCCCAGTATTGTCACATTTACATGAGCATTTGAGAGGAATGTTACATCTAGATTTTGTCCAGAAGTATTGTGTTCAACCATAGTGGCAAAACCCCTAGTTGTGGGGGAGGTCACCACCAAATAAACCACATCCTTCGTATACCCTGACACCAAATGCTTATTATGTTTAACACCTTGTTTCCCCAACTTTATCAACATCCTCTACTTCACCTCATCGTTATCATTCTCCTAAGTACTATAAACCCATATCCTCTCCCATGGGATCACCACCTTAGGTTCCTTCCACTTCTTCTCACTCTCAATATTCTCATTCTTCACCTCCTTCTACATCGCCATTAGTTGTACCAGAAGGTTTTGCACCACAACACCAACTCATGAAAATTACTTGTACTACTACTATCAACAACGGTGGAAGTCCTCCACAACATCAGAAGCATCCTTTCTTGAGGCATGATCATAGCAAGAGACAACATGGTTTTGAAACCACTGCATCCTCTAACTCAGCACAAGTCCAGTGTTGTGATGCATTCTCCTTTTCAAACTCCACACCTCTTATTACCTTTTTTGGGCCATCAATTAGTGCTCCAACAATCATGTGACCTAATGGATACAACCACGTAGGGAGACATATCGATCCTTGCATACCATCTTATGGTCATGGGTGCCATAGTGGGTTAGATTCTTCCCACATGACCACATCTTATAATCTGCCCCACTATGTCTACTTTCATCAAGTGTGTGAACCCTAATTTGGATACATTTCTACCACCACATCAAAAGACAACCAGTGGTTTGGATATGACTAGACCCCAATGTTTCCAACATGCATGGATTCAAATTTTCCATTTATTAATTCTAGCCATGCTCAAAGGTTTAGTCATGGGGGATACCCCCCATTCTAATAAGCAAATTAGTAAATTTTTTTCTTTTCTTTGATTTTACAATTTTTTATTTTTCAATTTTTTACTTTTTAAATTATTATTTTTACCTTTTTGAGGGTAATCTCATTTGTGAATAAAATACTCATGTGACTTGTCGATTGAGGTGTGTTCTATGCTATTAAGTCACAGGTGACTAATTATTTGGATAGTGAGCCCACAACATCCACCCATTCATTCTATTAATAAGAGGTTCTACTCTGGGTATGATGATATTCTTGTCATCATTAAAACTTAAAGTAACTTTGTACTCATTCTGCCCAGAGTAAAAATGATGGACTAAGAGGGAATGACTAGGGTGTGACATCAAGGGAACTTGTGGATTCTCTTTGGTGACATATGTATGTGCTATCATGCAGCTTGGTTGTACTAAAATCCTTGTAGATCTAATGAAAAATGGGAGTAAGTATAATAAAGGCACTCAATAAAGAAACTAAATGCTATTCTAGAGGGTCCCACTAGAAAGACATGCACCCATTCCTAAAGGTTGGTGGCTTCTCCGGATCACCGTTGGAAATGGCAAAGTGCCAAAGGGGCCAAGCAAAGAAAAAGAAAAAAGAAGAAGAAAAATAACAAAGAAAAGATTAAGAAGAATGTTCTGCAAAAAATTTTCAAATCACTCCTCCCTTGTACATAACACCAAGTGATCATACACCTTGTTGTCATGATGCTTTTATGGTTGTCTATCAATGGATGAAATGATGCGATGTCACTGGTTAGAGGTATGGACTTGGTCTTGATTTTGAAGTGAAAGGCTAATAATACATTAATCACACCTCATGTCCTAATCTTGGCAATTCCTTTTATAATTCGTTTCATCCCACTGTCCAAGTATTTCTAACCTATGTCTTGTATAGCCTAGAATTCATATCTCATCATGGTGGTATTTAACATGGGTGTGTTTTGTTACACCAGTGTAGATTGGATTTAACCCTTCTAGTGCCTACAGACATTTTAAGGTGTGGTTACACAAGGGCATGATAGGTCGGAACTTGCTCTAGGGAGGACCCACTTGCATAAATTTTGTAATCTGTACTTATTGCACACCACTACATCATCTTATACCCTCCGAGTATTGCATTGCTAAATTTATTCTTCCCTTTATCATCATTTCAACCCAAACATTCCTGTGCACCACTAACTGTCCTTTTTCCCTAAAACTTACCAAAAATAACTTTATTGTATAATTCCACTTTATTACACTTTTTTGCATTAATTTCTACTCAACATTACCCCAGATCTTTCAAATTTACCTTAAATCCTTCATTCTTGGTTGTGAAAATTCAAAAATTTATCAATTTTGTCATATACCCTATTTTGGAGGGGACACAATATCGGGTACCCAGTATCAAGTTTAACGTGATATTGGGTCCATACTAGAATGTACGCGATATCATGTCCATAAAACCTATATATATGGAGACCCCCCCCCCCCCCCCCCCCCCACACACCNAATTCTCCTTCTAATCGAACCTGCTTAAACCTAAAGTGTTTAACTTAGTTGTGGGGGAAAGGTATGCTCCAAGTTACGCATAACTTTTTCAAAATTTTTTGTCGCCAGAAGGATATCATAGGGGTAAGTGATGTTAAGAAATGCTAAGAACTGATGCCAAACTAATTTTTTTTTCTTCACCCAAACTATGAAAATTATTTTTGGAGTCACCTGATCAAATTAGGCCCAACATTAAAAATTTTTGGGGGAATTTTCTTAAAAATTTCCAACTCTAAATCACACTAAGAAAGGATTGAATTCATTTAAAGGCAACAAGTAAGGTATAAGATAATTAAATTTTGTCATATTTCCTTACTAACAATTGATCCTATGTGTTTGTATATGGCCTCTAAACAAGAACAATAGGGAGGACCCTCTCAGGGTGCATCCAAACAGCCAAGAAGAGGTAGAGGTCAAGGACCTCCTGTAGAATATGCAATCATTCAACATCCATCAAGAACCCCCTATTATTACACAATATGGACATGAAAAAGGTGGAGATGGTAGGGCACTTGAATAGGGACAACATCTCACATTTTCCCCAAAATGCGTTCAGCTGATTCAGGAAAGGTCCACGTTAGCTGCAGTGATAATGGAACTCAATTTTTGACCCTTTACCAAATTTTCTCCTAAGTCAATTAGAGATCAACTCAAAGGATCTCCACTATTTCTTTTTCTCTTAGAGAGTGGAAAATGGTATTTGGGGGAGATGTACCAATTTTGGCATAATAAGAAAGAAGGCACCACCATTGATATTGGTGGGATTTCAATCGATTTCTCTATTAAGGCCATTTTGAAAGTTCCAAACCTTCTAAATATAGGGCCCAAGGTGGCTCACCTATCTACTCACTCTGATGCTAATGCATAGAAAATATGATTAAAAAGGATGTACAAAAAGGATGATAAAATGTATGGGGAACTCACCCTTGAGGAGAGAATCTATTTCAAAATTGGCACCTATCACATCTTCTCAACAAAAGGACTAAACAAAATTTCCACCTATGTGGCCAGAGGAAGCGCAATCTTGATGGGCAAGGTTGATGTCAACCTGGCCCATCTATATCTCATAGAAATATTGAGGCATTTTGAAGAATGTAAGATGGGGAAGTTTGCATTACCTTTTCCTTGCTTAATTAGGATGTTGTGCTGGCATGCTAGAATTTTGGGGTACACTAATGACATCCCCAAAAAAGATCAAAATGCCTCATATGCTAAATTACTGAAGCCACAAACATCAAGGAAAGATGCTGGTGAGACACTAGAGCCTGAGTAAGAGTAGATATTGGGCCCATTGCACCTCAAATAGTAGGGCCTAGCCAACTTTTGAACATGAGGCCTAGTCAAGAATAGGGAGCAAGGCCTAACACACAACCCAGAGACCAGCAAGACCAACTGCCACCATCATTGCAAGATTATTAACTATCGATGAGCCATCTCAGGGCCATCATAGAATCATTTATTTAAGGAAGTTGTGATGAGGCTAACCTCTTCAATGTCATTGATGATTTCGTACAGTCCACAGTCTCAATTGATCATGCACGGGGAAAGGTTTCTATACAAATAAGAGGAGGGGAATCACATTGGTTACAAAAGATATTTAGAAATGTTGCATCTTTTCAAGTGCAATTAGAAATTGGTGAAGGTGCCACAATAGTGGTCATGTAACACTAAGATGTAACTGGAGTAGTAGAAGTGGTTGCAAACAACATCAAAGAATCATTCAATGTCCCTATTGTGCCACTGATGGATCTCATAGGAGCACGTGATGCTCAAGTCTTAGTCGGTCCATTGATGACTCCTGCGAAACATGAGGATGCTTTGGATTGGTTATTTCAAATAGGAAAAGTGATGAAATCCTTGTTTGACATCCCTCAAGATGTCACAGTAGCATAATCATACCTCATTTTCACAAAGGGAAAGTTGGTCATGGTGGAGGTTAGGGCTGAACATACTGAGGATGAGTTGAAAAGACTTCAAGAGAAGTTTGTCACCCTACAAGCTGCACAGTGGGATCCATCCCAACTTATCCTATCTGACTAACTAGAGTCATTTCAGATGGAGCAACTGAATAAACTATTAAAAGAGAATAAAAGGGTGGTAAGGAAAAAAGAGAAGGTTAATTGGGATGCTTCAAAGGTACAAGCCTAAATGTATGCACATGTCAAAGCACTCAAGGCCTTATAGGAAGAAAATAAACACGTTGCCGCTGAGAATATTTGGTTGACCATAATCAAAAAATAAAAGAATGTTCTCAAGGAGAATTTCTAGAAAATGCAAGAATAATTAATTAGGGTCAACCAGGATATGAATCGCTTAGTGAAAGAAAATAAGACCCTCTTAATGGGGGAGGTATGCATGATCTGTTAGAAGATTTCCATTGAAATAAGCATGTGGTAGAATGAAGCTAAGCGACATGAAAAGTTGAAGGAACATTTCTGAGACTAGGTGGGAATGTACAAGTAGATCATTGAAAAAGAAATCCATATGGCCAAGACCCATATCAACACTCTTAGTGCTCAAAATACTAACTAGTGGGCCATACTAGATACTTATGCCTTCATCCACCAAGCAAAACTAAAGAATTGGGACCTACAGATCTAGGATCTCACTAATTACATGGATTTGGCAAACCTACAGTATGCCAACTTAGCCATGTTGATAGTAGGATACCCGAGGATAGAATTGGAGAAGTAGGTAGTAGCCACCTATGCCAAGTATGAAGCAAAATTTGCTAAACACAAAAAGACACTACAAAAATTAGAGGTAGCAAATTTTGAGTTAGACGTGATTAAAGCCAAATACCAAGGGTAAAAAGATGTTGTGGCAGATTTGGCTCAATGGCTTACAGATTGCCAAGAATGTAGAGATAAATCTAGAGCCTACGAGGAGAACTGATGGTTTTTTACAGCTTGGTACATCAAAGCCAATTAGATATTTCCACAACTGCCATGTCCATGGGAGGTGTCAACTCCATCAAATATTGGAACATTAGCACGTATGGCATACAATCCTCAAATCGAAGAAGAAAAAATTTAGGCACTCCTTCAAAGATATTAATTTCCAAAACCTAGAGCACAAGATAAGGGGAAGAGGCCTATGGAGGAGCCACCACCACCAGGAACCACATGAGTTCCAACAATTTTATCTTTTGTATTTTATGTTTGTGTCCTAATTTTATTTTGTTTAACTCCACACTATGGCATGAAATGATTCATAGTTAGTCAATACTCCCATACCTATCCACTGTGTAATCAAATGAACTCATTCTCATTTTGATTGTTAGACTTAAGGACAAGTTGTTATTTAGTCATGGGGGTATGATGAATTGTGGTTTGCTCAGTCCTGATATCGAATACTCGATATTGAGTATGCGATATCGAATACTCGATATTGAGTATGCGATATCGCAGCCTGGATAATGATATCGAATACATGATATTGTAATTCCTATGTCAGCCTATAAATATAGCACTTAGGTGCATAGGAAAGGAAGTCTTGGTAAGTTTTAGGGTCAAGTCTTTTTATCAATTTTCAGTTCTTTCCCAAGTGCATGCTCGTAGTATGATGTTTGTAATTGTATAGAACCTTTGTTCGAGTGTGACGTACTTGGACGCACACACAATCAGCAATAAAGATCAAGATTACTCCATCATTGCAACATTCACTTATTTTTAATTATTTAATTATTAATTATTAATTATTATTTTCTTAGTTAATATTTTATTATTATTATTTACTATTCCTATTGTTAATGCGAAATGGGTATGTCTTAATTGTGAACATTTAAGTATAACTACTTGGTAACCCAGTAACATATCTAGTAGTGCTCAAGTCATATGCGCTTGGTAATCCTAGAAGTAGTACACAAGGTGCAAGATACATGTGGATGATTCAAGATGAATGCTCATTGTACTTAGGCTAGTTAAGATTTTATTTTCCATTGTCTATTAGTTCACTTAAGTTATTTATTATTGACTTTAGGAGTAGCATAATAATTAGGAATCACATCATACATCTCACTCTAGACTAAACCATTCGTGATAAAGCAAATACTAGTCCAAGTGGGAAGACAAAAAACTGTTATCAATGTGTAACTATCTAGGTGCCACAACTAGTCCATTTGCAGAGTTCGACTGGATCATGCATACATGATCGTATTTGTATGGTTGAGCATAGGGGGTACCTTGCTGCTCATCAAAAACTATAACGTAAAACTTAAAAAATATTTTTACAAATCTTAGAGACTTAGAAGCAATATCTTCATGTGCTCCTCTTTGAAGACCCATCTCCAAGCTTGGAAGATTCTACTCTTTACTTATGTTGGCCCAATCGATATTGTCTAGATCCACTTTTGTCAAGATTTTTATCTTTTCTATATCCATCCACTTAGGAAGAGCATGGGAAAAAGTAGCTATAGAAGTTTTGCTAGATGCAGTAGTGATTTGAGGAACAAGAGAATGAATAGCCACCACTAATTCCATGAACCTGCTAGAGGCATCCTTTGTACCTATCCCTTACACCAAAAAAACTCATATTTCCAACATGTCATAGCCTCCTCATACCATGATTTCATGTAGTTCTCCTTTTCTTCCTTGTATAGACAATTGTAAGTGTTTTGCTTCTTTCCTTATTCTAACACCTAGGCACAATAATCTTGTCAATCCCTAGTCTTATGAGTCAATAGCTTCCTTTGGATGTTCTTATCCATGTTGCTCTTAGCTAGAGTAACCTTACTTTGGATGGAATTCTAATAACATGACAACTTAATCTCTCTTATGCATAAGGAATATCTATTGGCCACATGAGCTTCTATGAACTTCTTGCAATCTTGGATATTTCTATTTTCATTTGATAACTTCTTGACCTACTTTTTTAGAGCCACAACCTACTCCCACAAAAATTCATTTAAGCATTCAGACTTCCAAGATGTCTTTGCATATGATATAGCACATTTTCTATCCCCTTTGTACAATCTTTGTGGAACATTTTTCATAGTAGGTGGTAACTTAGGGAACTCATTAAATTTGATGTCTCATGTAAGATTCCATCTAACTTTGGATACTACCATAGCCAAAAAAGTACAAGAAAAACAAAATATCCAAAAATATTTAAAAATTACTAAAAATATAAAACATGTAGTCATAAAACATGAAAACACATAAAAATATAAAACAAAAATATTCTAACTCTCTTACCAACATTAGGAGCTATCTATTGTAATCTATCAACCATGTCATCTTCCATTCCCTACATGAATTCCATCTTGTCTAGGACCTACACTAAAGGCCTAGAATGGAATGTAGATATGGATGCTTCTAGAGGAGGCTCAAAGACTATAATTATTGTAATAATCAATGTAATTTGCAACAAAAACATATAAAATTTGAAACAAAAGTATAAACAACACCAAAATTTACCAGGAAGATTGTGAGACAAGTCCATTTGAGGATTTCCTTCTAAAGGCAAATCACCTAAGATATAATCCAAAACATCTAGCACTTTCTAGAATGCCCTTTTCTCTTCTTCCTTGCATCGTTGCTCCTCCTCCACAGCATCCTTGGTAACCAACTCATGCTTCCTTCCTATAACAAACCAAAGCCAACAAAAATACAACTAAAAATATAACAAAAGAAAATAATATAAAAACTAAAAAAAATATAAAACTATATACATACCTCCAATAGACTAGTTAACCTCATTAAGCTTGATGGCCAACTTCTTATGTGTTGGCTAGCTAACAACAAGAATATTTTCTTCAACTTGTGGCCTCTTCATCTTTTTTCTAGTGGTTCCATTTGCTTTTGTATGTTCCCTTTTTTCCCTCTTTGCATTTCCATGTGTAACATGGGGTTCTATCCTTTTCTTGTTAGGAAAACAACCATGTACACCACTAACATTCTTAGTGGTAATAGAGAGTGATTCACCCACATCCTCACTAGTGCATCTTAGATACACATAGCCTGAATGATGTGTTTAGTCCAAGGCTTTGAAAGTTGACAGGCATCATGTGCTACCCACTTTTCATCTCTTTTAATCATTAAGAACTTTGCAAATCTTCTAAGATACGCATTAAAAAATGTAAAATGCACATGGTATACATAATTAAGATTATTACAGAGTTTTTGGATTTTAATCATGCATGATCTAGTTGAATTTCATGGATGGGACTAGTTGTGCATCTAGATCATTGTGCCTTGATCAAAGTTTGCTATCTTCCCACTTGGACTAGTGGTAGCTTTACTACATATGATTTAGTCTAGAGTGAGGCATATGATTCTTGATATTTTTTGACCTTAAGCTACTCCTAATGATAATTAATTGTTTAATATAATTAACAATGAAAAGTAAAGTTTAACTAGCCTATGTGTGATGATTATCCATTCCTAACCTTCCATACATGCCTTGGACTTTGTGCAAGGCTAGGATTATTAAGCATACCATTACTAGGCATACCAAATGATAACACTACTAGGTTACCAAGTAGTTACACTTAAGGCACTTGCAATTAGTTGTATTCATTCCACTCAATGATAAGAAATGATAAAGAGAAATAAATGAAAAACATTAACTAGGGAAAAAAATAAGCATTTAAGTAATTAAAAATAATAATAAGGCTAAGTGGATGTTGTAATGATGGGAGTAATCTCGATCTTTATTGTCAAACATGTAACATGTCCAAGTACATAACCCTCAAATAAGGATGTCATACAATTACTTAACATCACACTATAGGCATGCACTAAAAACTAACAAAATTTGAAATCTATTAGAATCTATGAATTTATCTATCTATCTCCTATCTTTTCCTACCTCCCAACCATGCACCCAAGTGTGGTATTTATAGGCTAGCATGAAAGGCATGATATTGGATCCCTGACATTGGAGATTGTGCCCTAATATTGGATACTCAACATCACAGTTCTAATATTGGATACCCAATATCATAGCCCTACAAAACATGACTCATCATATTCCCATAACTGAATGAAAACTCATCCTCAAGTTAAACAAAATGAAGAACAAGTTCTTTACAAAATGGGATTATTGACTGACTATAATAAACATGCAACTTGACTCTTTCATGCCACAGTGGTGTTTTACAAAGAATGGACATATCATGACAAAATAACAAAACAACAAGGTGAAGTTCATGAAGTTCTCAAAGGTAGTGGCTCTTCCATTGGTCACTTCCCCTTGTCGTCAAGCTTCTAGAATTTATAGTGATTCAAGAGTGCTTGTAAATTTTCCTCCTCTGTTCTTGGGTCATGTACCATCCAAGCTTATGAGCCAATGTATGCTATAAATAGTACATCCCATAGACATGGTAGTTGTAGGAACATTTCATTTACTTTTACGTACCATGCTACAAACTGCCACCATTCCTCGAAAGCTCTGACCTTTTCTTTTAGTTCATGATGATCTATTAATCTTTTGGCCAAGTTCGAGGCTACATCTCTTTGCCTGTGGTAGGGAGCCTTAATTCCTTCTAATTCCAAGTTTTCCATATGGATATTTTATTTCATATAAGGCATAAGTGACTACAACTTGTTGTTCCAACTCATTTCTGGGCTGACCTACTATTAACTTAGCAACGTTAACATAGCAAAGATTAGCCAATGTCATGTACTCTTTCAAATCTTCAATCTATAAGTCTTTATTCTTCACTTACTCTTGGTGGACTATCGCATAGAAATCTAAGATGGGCTGCTAGTCAAGATTCTGTGCTAACATGGAACTGATGAAGGCCTTTACCATCTAGATTTATTTTTCATTAATTTTTTTGTACATGCCAATTTGGTCCCAGAAGTACTCCTTCAAATTTTCATGCTTCTTGGCCTCTTTTTATCATGTGCTTATCTCAATTGTAGATTTTTTACATATTTCATTAACCTCCTTCATTGAGAGGGTTCAATTCTCTCTAGCCAATCTACTTATATCCTAGTTAACCCTCACCAGTTGCTCACTCAATTGGTTAACACTTTCTTCTAAGATGTTTTTCTGTTTCTCAACAGTGGTCAACCTTGCATTATCAACAACAAGCTATTTATTCTCCTCTTGTGCAGTATTCAATGCCTTCTTATGGTCATATGCTTGGGCTTTAGTTGCTATGGCATTTGAAAGCACTTTCTCCTTTACTTGTTCTTTCTTAAGCTCCTTTTCTAGTTCTTGTTGTGGCTCCTTCTCTGGTTCTTATTCATCACCAAGGTCTTTCCTTGGTGCTGTGGGTTTGAGCAAGTCAATGAAGGAAGCATTTTGAGCCCTCCTGGAAACATCATTGGTGTAACCCATGATTCCAATGCACTTGCACAACTTTCTAATTAGGCAAGTGATGAGACACAATTCGCATAGGCCGTGATATTGCATTCGCCGCGATATTT
The DNA here is from genome assembly GCA_015680685.1 of Gnetum montanum. NCBI lineage: Eukaryota > Viridiplantae > Streptophyta > Gnetopsida > Gnetales > Gnetaceae > Gnetum > Gnetum montanum. The sequence goes on from MNCI01020094.1 coordinate 163,910, forward strand.
CATCCCCCGCGATATCGCGTATGTGATATCGTAGTTCTCTGTCATATCTATAAATAAGAAGCAGAACTCCCTTGTTTGGGGATCCCAGTTTTAGAGTAGTGAAGCTTTGGCAGTTTGATCCCTCTAGAGTTAGATTTTTTCCCGTGTCTGCCCACAGTGTGGTGAATGTAATTGTACAGTGTCTTTATTCGAGTGTGCCGTACTTGGACATGCACATGACCAGCAATAAAGATCAAGATTACTTCATCATTGCAGCATTCACTTTGTCATTTATTTAATTGTTATTTATTTAATGTTATTTACTATTTTCTCTCTCACCCTTAAACTCCTAGAACGTGAAACGAGTACAACTTGATTACGAGCATTTAAGTATGACCTATATGACGATGAAGGTTGGAGTATACAACCTGAAGTGGGAGTTTCTTATAAACATGAACAAAAACAACGTCATCACAATGCACGAAAGCCTAACTTACCCGATGACGATGAACCCCCACTAGCGACTACAAGCCTTATAGAAATACAAGAGGCTGTTCGAATCTCACATAGGCATCGTAAAGAGAGCCATCTACTCAAGCTCGATTTAAATAATTTTTCAAAATTTTTAGGAGGCTATGACTTAGATCCACATCAACATTTACTCGCGTTCTACGATGCCTGCACATGGAATAACATTGATAACAGTTGGCAAAAACAGAAGCTCTTTCCTAGGACACTCGTTGACCAAGCTAAAGTATGGTATAGATCGTTAAAACCAAACTCGATATGATGCTAGTCAACAATGGTAGAGGTGTTTAATGAAAAATATCAAACCTACACAAGAGTGTCAGCCTTGAGGAAACAAATCCAAGGATGGAAACAAGCACAACATGAACCCTTGGACATGGCCTTAGAAAGATATTATTCACTGTTAAACAACTATCCAGGCCATGGATTTTCCGAGGAAAGGCTAATGTATCATATTATTAATGGGCTACGTAATGAAACAAGAGAGACCTTAGGAATGTATGCCCGAGGTCAACTATACAACCTACGAACCAATCAAATCCAAGAGCTTATTAAGAGGTTAGCAAAAGAAGAAGGAGAAATAGCTACATGGGAGAGTATTGAAAAACATCAACGGGACCAAAATATTAACTCAACAAAGGTCCATGATTATAACAAGGAGAAATCAACAAATCTCAAGGTGGAAACATCATCTTTGCCAATACAACAATCGTTAGAAGAAGCTGAGGCAAAGATCAATAAGATGTTGGAATGGATGAATCAAAAGTGTGGGGAATATATCAACATCATTGGAGATAGAGTTTTGACAACCCAAGAAGTAGGACAAAATAGTAGACATTCGGAAAAGAAGAATAAAGGGAATAAGTGCTCAACTGTCAATCATACATATGAATGCAACATATGCCTATACGATCACCCCAAGGGTCAATGCCCCATACTGTTACATCTACATGAGCATTGGGGAAACACGTTACATCCAGAGTTTGTACAGAGATACTGTGTTCGATCACAGTGGAAAAAATCCCAATCGTGGGGGAATCCACCCTTAGATTGAAGGCACCCTTCATATTTTCCGAATCCAAACACTTACCATGTCCAACATCCTGTTTCTCCATTCGGGCCACCATACTCTATCTCACCACAATACCATTCTCCACAATACTATCATCCCATACCTCCAACACAACCACCACCTTGTGCACCTTATATTCCTCCTAACTTTCAACATTCTCATCCTTTCCCTCCTTCCACAATGCCACCAACTGTTCCTAAGGTGTTTGTACCACTGCAACCCATGAACAACACTTGTGCTACTGCTACTAACAGCAGTGAAGAGCCTCCTCAACATCATAAGCGTCCTTTCTTTAAACATGGCCATAGGAAGGGACAACATAATTCTGAGGCCACTGCATCTTCCAACATAGTACAAGTCCAACAATGTGGTGCACCCTTACCTTTGAACCCAACGCCTCATTTAAGTATGACTGGAGGTTTCTTTACCGTTCCAGGGCAACGGTCTTTTGTTTATCTCTGCCCAAAACCTACAAGGAATGACACATGTTTGTGTAAAATTCGGAATGTAGCACAGCAAACCGCGGATTCAAACTGCCTCCACGCAAGAAATCTCTGTAACTGCAATTTGATCGTCGCGCGCTGGAGGAGAAGGTTTTTTTATTTTGTTTTTTCCTTCTTTATGCCCAGAAAAACGTGCCCCAAACTGAGGGTTTGAATTTTGGTTTTGCCCCCAAAATTTAGGGCTTCCTGCATTTTTGAGGATTTTCATAGAAAAATCGTTGTTGCAGCATTCCATTGTGGCCGTGGAAGAAATCAAAGTCTCTCTGATGAAGGCACTCGAATCTTTTGGATTTCAATGATGAAATGCTTGCGAGAACGTAGTCAGCAGCTGATATTTGATGCCGCATCACTCCAGCATTTGCAGACGATGAGGATGTGCCCGCCCATTGCTGATCTTCTGCCCACGCGCTGTGGGGAAAGGGTTTGGCCTGGCCTGAAGTCTTCTCTTCTAACCCGTACATGGGTTCATTGCTGATGCCACTATAGCTCAAAATTATTGCTGCATACTGACGAAGAACTGAGGAATGAATCAAGGTTGAGATGGTAAAAATTAATATTGCAGAACCTCTTCGTAGAGCAGCATTCTTCTAAATTTGCAAGAAACATCCCTGCTTAGCTATTTTATTTTATTTTTTTGTGTTAATAGGAAGATGGAGGTCCTGGATTTTATCAAGATTGTTGCTGCAAACATGATTGTTCAATCAACCTCTGTAAACTCAACTGAGCAACATCAGATGCTACATTTTCATACTCCTCCACCAGAAATCTCTTGTCAAGCTATAGTCTTAAGCAAGCACATCAACTGCCCTTAAATTTAAAACATTAACAAATTCCTCCCTTTGCTGCAAAACTGTGCTAAAAAAAATGATTCATTTAAATTGCTATTATACCAACAGGCATCACAACAATTTTGGTTGAGAAATTCTCTGTTCTGCAAAATACTGTTGATATATTTCCATTGATTTCATCAATTACAAAGTCAGTTACTCTTGAGAAATATACATTATGGTATGGATACCAAACACCATGCATCCCTGCTCCATGAAATGGCCAAAATGTGCCAACATTTCTGCCCCCAAATTTAAATAAACTTATGCAGCTACAATTCCAAACGAAAAGATCATGAAATTTCATTGAATTTTTACATTCAAGAAGTAATCTTTTTTGAGGAAAATTCCCAATTAACATAGGGTGAGATGGGACAAAAACCTCATTCCTAGAAAAAATCAAACTGTACATACAACTATACATTATCAAGTCCTTTAATGGACTATCTTTGGGATGGAAACTGAATTGTGAGGGTTACTCTAGTGGGAACCCTCATCTCCTTCACCTCCTCATATGAGATTTCTGACGTAATGTAGGCGGTCTTGTTGTCTTCTTGTTTGGTGGAGCTCTCACAATGATTTGATGAAGCTTTCTCCTCAAATTTTTCTTCATTTTCTCTTTGGGAGGAGTTTTGTTGTTCTTCTTCATCAACTCCATTTTCTTCTTGAGTAGCCAAAGCTTCTCCCCATACCCATGATGACTTTCCATGAGTTGGTGGTTCTTCATCTTTTTCTTCATCTTTGGAGCAATCTTGATATTGGCCCCAAACATTGGACTCAATATCCAAACCCCAAGTAAGAAAATAAAATTCATCTGAAAGCCAAGCCATAAAAGGGAATTCCTTTGAAGCCCCACAGGATTTAGCCTTTAGATAGGCCTTTAAAAAATGCTCAGGGCAACATCCCATCACATATGGAATAAAAGACTTTCTCATTGCTCTCTTAAACTCCATTAGCTCTCTCTTATCTTCACTACCAAACTTGAAATGAAAGATGATGAAATCTTAAGCAATCTAACCCTCCTTTTATAGGTGCTAACAATTTGAACTCCCATCCAAGTGTCTCCAACCAAGCTTCCTTCTTTTTAGGCATTCAAACCATTT